>JAKSXO010000004.1:110052186-110259686 GCA_024509115.1 Crotalus helleri | reverse complement strand
TTCACACTTCTCTTTTCTTTCCAGCTTTAAACTGATGGCAGCCATTCCCAAACGACGCCCCCAAAAATCAGCCAGTAAAGTAAGTGATGGAAAGGACCCACCTCTTGTTGTTGGGGGGGGGGGCTCACCGCTAATCCACCCCCGTGTAGCAGCCTTTTAGAACAGAGGTCACCAATCTTTGTCGGTTTGCGGACTGGAGGAAAAGGGAGGTGTTGAAGGAAAAGCCTTCATCGTGGTTCAGTCCAAGCCGGGAATAAAGAACATGGCGACTGCTTTAGAAAGAAGATTGCAGTTTATCGAAGAGGCGAGCCAGACAGGAAGATGGCTCTGGAAGAAAAGAGAGCGAGCACATGTAGGGAATGAGTTTTATACCCTCTGGAGCCTTTTGTTTGGAGTTGTTCCTGTGGCGTGAACTTTGACCTGAGTCTTGAGTGTGCCTTTCTGGTATTCTGATGGTGGTGGGTTAATCCTATTATATCCCAAGGGTCATATCCTGCTTCCCTGGGGCTGTGGCTGATGAGTGTTGGATTTTTTTGGTGTGAGGGATTGTTGATTCTAGGGCAGTGGTTCTCAACCTGTGGGTCAGGACCCCATTTGGGGTCAAACGACCATTTCACGGGGGTCGCCAAACAACGCAGTCCGCCATTTTTCCCCCTTTTTCCTTAGCTGTGCTACTCCCTTTTATTCTATTGGCTTTTGAAAGCCAGTAGAATAGACTCTCTTGAATAGAGTCTAATTCTATTGGCTTTCAAAAGCCAGTAGGAATTGTCCAGGCTGTCTCTGCCCTGCTGAGCCCTCCAAAAGTCCCATTCTGCAAACGGTGCTGCACCAGTTGAGTAGTCCTCGACTTACGACCGGTTGAGTAGTCCTCGACTTACGACTGGTTGGGGGTTGCGGCATTAAAAAGGTTGAGAACCACTGTTCTAGGGATCTTTCTTCCTAATCCCAGTTTCCTGACTCCCGTCTTTCTGACAAGATTATCACATCTGGAGTTCTACAGACCTGGTTCCTGTTTGGGACAGAGAGACTTGGGGGCGGGATTGGTTCCTGCTTTTAAAATCCTTTAGGGAAATATATTCTGCTTTTTAAATATTTCTCTGGGGGGGGGCTGACTTCCCACAAATGGGAAAGCATTTAACATGCATGCGTGCCCGCGCACACGGGGCCGCAAGGATGTGCCCACTGCAAATGGGGCGGGGCTAGCACCCGCGTGATACTCCCTAGCCCTGCCCTGTTCTTGCGTGGCGCACCGCCTTCTTTCTGCGCCCCGTGGTGTGGCGGCAGCCATTTTTGCACCTTGCAGTCTGGCGGCAACGCATTTTTGTGCCACAGCGTGACACAGCGGTGCCCCATTTTTGTGCCCCATGGTGCGGCAGCGGCCCATTTCCATACCCCGTGGTGTGCCAGTGGCCATTTTTGCACCTTGCAGCATTGCAGCAGCCTGTTTTTGCACCCCACAATGCGGCGGTGGCCATTTTAGCAAGCCGTGGCATGGCATCATCCCATATTCACACCCCGAGGCCCAGCAGTGGCCCGTTTTTTGTGCCCTGTGGCCGCAGACCTAACACAAATGAGGGGGTACATGCGCACACACTGGCCAGCCTGTCCCGCAGCCTGGTGGTTGGGGACCCCTGTTTTAGAAGGCAGATGCTGGAGGATCCCTGCACAGGAGGTCCTCAGGAATTGTGGGAGTTGAAGTCCAAAGGTCATAAAGGGGCCATAGTTGCTGGCTCAGCAATTGTGGGAGTTGAAGTCCAGATGTCACAAAGGGGGCATAATTGGCTCAGGGATTGTGGGGAATTGAAGTCCAGAGGTCATACAGAGGCCATAACTGGTTCAGGAATTGTGGGAGTTGAAGTCCAAAGGTCATAAAGGGGTCATAGTTGGCTCAGGAATTGTGGGAGTTGAAGTCCAAGGTCATAAAGGAGCCATAGTTGGCTCAGGAATTGTGGGAGTTGAAGTCCAGAGGTCATACAGGGGCCATAACTGGCTCAGGAATTGTGGGAGTTGAAGTCCAAAGGTCATAAAGGGGTCATAGTTGGCTCAGGAATTGTGGGAGTTGAAGTCCAAGGTCATAAAGGGGCCATAGTTGGCTCAGGAATTGTGGGAGTTGAAGTCCAAAGGTCATAAAGGGGTCATAGTTGGCTCAGGAATTGTGGGAGTTGAAGTCTGAAGGTCATAAAGGGGCCTTACTTGCCTCAGGAATTGTGGGAGTTGAAGTCCACGGGTCGTAAAGTCGACTTAGTTGCCCACCTAAGTTACAATAATCCTAATTTTTTTTCCCCCCTCTGTCTCTTCCAGAGAGCCCTAAGAGTCAAATCCTCAAAGAGCGGCATGAGGCGGTCGCGTAGCGGTTTGAGAAGCACTTCCTCCGTCAGGCTCAAAAAGTCCAGAAGTACCGTTTCAGTCCAAAATCAAAGAAGTACCCCATACGTGAAAAGCCCCGAATTAAAAAGCGCCATATCCACCTCCAGAGCCGGGAAATCCAGATTAGATGTCACTTTTGCCACCTAGATCTAATCACACACACACAGACACACACACACACACACACACACACACAAACACACACACACACACCATTTTTCAGTGGAATGTTCTGCCGTTGGATTAAAATATCCTGTTTCTTGCCTTGGACTCTCCAGTCTTCAAATAAAATGTTGTTTCCCCCCCCCCTGTTTTGACCATTATTTGCATTTCCTATAATAATGATGATGATGATGATAAAGTTGGAAGGGACCATGGAGGTCATCTAGTCCAACCCCCTGCTCAGGCAGGAAACCCTATACCATTCTGGACAAATGGCTGTCCAGTCTCTTCTTAAAAACTTCCAGTGTTGGAGCATTTACCGCTTCTGGAGGCAGGTTGTTCCACTGGTTAATTGTCCTCGCTGTCAGGAAGTTTCTCCTTAGTTCTAGGTTGCTTCTCTCCTTGATGAGTTTCCATCCGTTGCTTCTTGTCCTGCCTTCAGGTGCTTTGGAGAATAGCTTGACTTCCTCTTCTTTGGGGCAGCCCCTCAGATACTGGAACGCTGCTATCACGTCTCCCATATTTCTTCTTTTCTTTAGACTAGCCAGACCCAATTCCAGCAGCCGTTCCTTATATGTTTTAGCCTCCAGTCTCCTAATCATCTTTGTTGCTCTTCTCTGCACTCTCTCCAGAGTCTCAACCTCTTTTTTACATCGTGGGGACCAAAACTGGATGCAGTATTCCAAATGTGGCCTTACCAAGGCCTTGTAAAGTGGTATTAACACTTCACGTGATCAAGGGCTTCCCAGAATTCTTGAGGAATTGATCTCCTTCAGCTATTCCCCTTGGCTTCTTGCAAAATTATTCTTACTTTTCCGGAGATATTACATGACACACACACACACACACAGACAAACAAAACACACACACCAGTTGCGGAAAGGGAGCGAAGCTTCTGCCACCATCTCAGAAATAATGTCTATTTATTTATTTGACATATTGCAAATCATACATGGCCTTGCCATATATATTTAGCATTTCACCTAGATCAGGGCTAGGCAACCTTGGCTCCTTTATGACTGGTGGACTTCAACTCCCAGAATTCCTGAGCCAGCCATGCTGAGGGGAAAGAGAGAGGTTTCCAAGCTCAGCCATGCTGGCTGAGGAATTCTGGGATTTGAAGTCCACAAGTCATGAAGGGGCCACAGTTCCCCCATGCTGGCTCAGGAATTCTGGGAGTTGAAGTCCACAAGTCATGAAGGGGCCATAGCTCCTCCATGCTGGCTCAGGAATTCTGGGAGTTGAAGTCCACAAGTCATGAAGGGGCCAAAGTTCCCCCATGCTGGCTCAGGAATTCTGGGAGTTGAAGTCCACAAGTCATGAAGGGGCCATAGCTCCTCCATGCTGGCTCAGGAATTCTGGGAGTTGAAGTCCATGAGTCATGAAGGGGCCAAAGTTCCCCCATGCTGGCTCAGGAATTCTGGGAGTTGAAGTCCACAAGTCATGAAGGGGCCATAGCTCCTCCATGCTGGCTCAGGAATTCTGGGAGTTGAAGTCCACAAGTCATGAAGGGGCCGTATTTCCCCCATGCTGGCTCAGGAATTCTGGGAGTTGAAGTCCACGAGTCATGAAGGGGCCAAAATTCCCCCATGCTGGCTCAGGAATTCTGGGAGTTGAAGTCCACGAGTCATGAAGGGGCCAAAATTCCCCCATGCTGGCTCAGGGATTCTGGGAGTTGGTCCACCAGTCATAAAAGAGCCTAGGTTCCCTATACCTGGTCTAGGCCATCTAAATATCAAAGCCAAAACAAATTTATGCCACGTTTATAAATACGGCAAAATCAAGAAGAGAATCAAGACCGACAACAGGCTAAAAAGACTCTATCCCAGCATAGGTGGCTGGGGAATTCTGGGAGTTGAAGTCCAGCCATCTTAAAGTTGCTGAGGTAGAGAACTACTGCTCTAGTCATCTTTCTCCCTCTAGATCAGGGTTTCTCCACCTTGGCAACTTTCAGAAGGGTGGACTTCAACTCCCAGAATTCCCCAGCCTGCTATGTTTGAGGTCCCGCCCGGTGGATCAAGGTCTCAATGGAATTCTGGAAAGGGGAGGGGCTTGGACTTGATTGGCAGCTGGAGAGGCCGAGCATGATGCCCTTCGAATATGGCGGTCATCATTCCAGCAAAAAACTAAAATGTGAATTTATCCAGTCCGTAATAAAGCATCCCACTTGCTGTCTCGGTGAGCCCTCTGCAGGAAAACTCTTGCAAAATGTGTTTTTCAAGAAGGTTTTTCCCTGTTTTGAGGAGCTCTGTCCATTTTTCCCCTCTTTAGCTAGATGCAGCATTTGTGGAGAGAAGACAGAGAAGGGGTGCACCTGAAACAGACGGAAGTGGTCGCTTTTCATTCAATTGCAGGTAGGTCCTTGACTTACAGCTGTTCGTTTAGCGACCGTTCGAAGTTACGACGTCACTGGAAAAAAATGACTGATGACTCTTGAGTCCGTCGCGAAATGGTAGGACACGAGAAGCAGTTGTAGTTCTCAGGAAACCTTTTATTCTTCAGTTCAGCTTACATTGGAATATGGCGGCAACGCCCAAACTCTCGGCCTCCTTTTATAGGCCTTTCCCGGGTCAATCTGCTACTTTTGGCGCGCCAGCACCCGCGCATGCGCACACGTGCTGGCGACAGCCTGTCTGGTCCCGGGCATCCTGCACCTGCCCAGGACCGTTTGCAATGCCCTGAGCCTGCTTGCTCAGGCCCAGGACATAACACCCCTTCCCCCCGGGCTAAAGCTACAACCAATGCCATAATAACACACAACCCATTTTAATGCAGTGCTCTGCTCCCGTGACCATTGGTCTCTATGCCTCTATTGTTACTGGCTCTGTTTAGCCAATAGTGTTATGTAATCCTCTAAGTACTTAGGAGATTTCCTTGCTCTCTGTGACCTCCTAAGCTCTGGGTGTCTGACAGGTACCCCCTGACTGAGGGGTGACGTGTGCCTGTTCCCCTTGTTATGCCTTGGTGACTGCCAAGGACTGTGCTCCAATGCCTGGCCTGCTTGCTTGCCCACCGGGCTCGTCAGGCCAGGGCTTCTTTCACTTTGTGACTTGGTTGACCCGCCTAGCTGTAGGCTCTCTGGCCCTTCTAAGTGACAGTCACTGTTGGGGGTTTCTGTAGAACCTCCTAGGTCCGTCCAAGACCTGTCAGGAGGCTGTCTATCCCCTGAATCCCGTTCTGTGTCCGGGCTTGTGTGGGTTTCAGTACTGTCCCAAAACTCAGTTGTCCCCTGAGTGTAGTCAGAGGTGTTGTAGTCGGGATTTGGTTCCTCGACCACCTCCCTGTATGTTTGTCCCCTTCTAGGACTAGGGGTAAGGTCAGGCCAACTATGAGGAGTGTGTGCCAGCTCTCTTGCAGGGTATGGTTTATTGGGATGCTCCCGGGTATCCTCCCTGACTGGAGTACTGAGTGGTTCGTATGAGTAGTGCTTGTGCTCCCGGGGTAACTCCCTGGCTGGAGTAGGTGTGAATGCCTGATGACTGGTTAAGCTCCTAGAATTCCTGTTTGGAGCACTCGCGGAATTTTGGGATGAGCCGTTTGTGGTGCCCTCATTGGTAATGGGCAGCAGCCCATACTCCTCCCTTTGCCCAAAGGGCTCCCCCTTCTCCCCTGGAAAAGACCCAGGAGTCTCAGCGGGAAGGTCCCGTCTAGGGCGAAGTTGGTCAATGTGCCGACGCAGGACACGACCGTTGTCCAGGGAGACCTCGTAGGATAGAGGACCTGTCACCCTGGATATAGATGCGGGGACCCATGTATGACCAGGCCCGTAATTACGAGTCCAAACCGGGGCACCCACAAGTAGTTGCCTAGGTGCCCTGGGGTGTGAGACAGAAGGAGGCAGTCTGTCCGGATGCAACCGGTCAAGCTTGGTAGTTAGTTTGCACCCCCAACGAAGTTCAGCTGGGCTTCTCCCTGTAGAAGTGGACGGTGTGGTGCGATAAGAAAGGAGGAAGTCAGCCAACCTGTGATGCCAGTCCCCGTAGGTGAGCCTCTTCAAGGCGTCCTTGGTGATGCGAACCATGCGTTCAGCCATACCGTTGGTGGACGGGTGGAAAGATGCAGAAGTGGCATGACGAATCATGTTAGCCTGCAAGAAAGCTTGGAATTCGGAGGAAGTGAATTGAGGGCCGTTGTCAGACACAATGACGTCTGGGAGCCCGTGTGCAGCAAAAATCCCCCTCAGTACCTGAATAGTCTTTGCAGTGGTGGTGGAAGAGACAGGTACAACCTCAAGCCATTTTGAATGGCTGTCAACGAGGACCAAGAAGAATTGACCCTGAAAGGGCCCAGCGTAGTCAATGTGCACCCTAGACCATGGAGACTGTGTTTCCTCCCATCTATGGACAGGAGCTTGGGGCATTTCAGGGCGTGAGCATTGACAAAGGTGGCAAGCATGCACCTTAGCTTCTATGTCTTTGTCTACCCCTGGCCACCACAAGTGGCTGCGTGCAAGAGCCTTCATTCGTACAATGCCAGGATGACCCTCGTGGAGGGAATCTAAGACCCTAGTCCTCATTGAGGTGGGAATGACAACTCTGCTTCCCCAAAGCAGACAACCCTGAGAGGTGGACAACTCGTTCCTTTTAGACCAGAAACTCTGAAACTCAGGACTAGGACAGTGCTCAGGACATCCAGACAAAACCCAAGAAAGGACACGTGAAAGTGTGTGATCTGTGCCTGATTCAGCGGCTACATCCCTGGCATTCAGGGGGGACTCGGGCAAGGCTTGAATGGAGAGAATATTGATGGCTGGTGCGGGGTCAGCCTCTATTACCGGCAGGGGTAATCTACTGAGGCCATCAGCATGGCCCATTTCCTTCCCAGGCTTGTGAAGTAGGGAAAAATCATATACAGACAAAAAGATAGACCACCTGAGCATCCTGGGGGAGATGATTTGGGGAGTTTGTTTACGTGTGGTAAACAGTCCCAACAAAGGCTTATGGTCAGTGAAGACCGTGAAATGCCTACCATATAAAAAATCATGGAATTTTTTAATTCCAGCAACAACAGCTAAGGCCTCCCTGTCTATTTGAGCATAGTTGCGCTCAGCTGAAGACAATGTCCTGGAGTAATATGCAACAAGAACCTGAGTTCCATCAGCCCTGAGGTGGCTCAGTACAGCACCCACCCCATAAGGGGAAGCATCACAAGCGATGCACACCGGAAGGGACTCGTTGAAGTGAGCAAGTACACTGTTAGAAATGAGCAAGGCCTTGACCTCATTGAAACTATCCTCATGTGTTTGTGACCACTGCCACACTGCCTGTTTATCTAATAGCCTGTGAAGAGGCTCAGCTACACTAGCCTTATGTGGAAGAAAGGAATTGTAGAAATTCAGAAGGCCCAGAAAAGCCTGTAGTTCAGCCTTAGACTTTGGCCTAGGGGCTTGCATAATGGCTTTTAGTTTGGATTCAGCAGGATGAATCCCAGCAGCATCAATTCTGAACCCCAGAAACTCAGTAGAAGGTACCCCAATTTTACATTTGTCCTTCTTGAGTCTGAGTCCCGTTTTCCTGAACCTTAATAGGACAGCCCTTAGCCTTTCAGCTAGAATGTGTGTAGTGTCTCCTGCAATTAAGACATCATCAAAATAGGGGCAAATCCCTGGTATACCCTGTAGTGTGTTTTCCATTACGCTTTGGAAAATCCCAGGAGCGACATTTACTCCAAATTGAAGTCTCTTTACCTTGAAAGCCCCTCTGTGGGTCACAATAGTCTGAGCTATAGCAGCGTCATCATCAACAGGCAGCTGTTGATATGCTTGAGCTAGGTCAAGCTTTGCAAAAACGCGCCCTCCCTTGAGGGAGGCCAGGATATGACTGACCACAGGAACAGGATAGGCATGTTGCTGCAATGCCTTATTTAGAGTGCATTTGTAATCAGCACAGATGCGAATGTCCCCATTTGTCTTAAGAGGCGTGACAATGGGGCTCTCCCATGGACTGGAGTCAACAGGTTCTAGAATTCCTTGTTGGATCAGTTTGTCCAACTCAGTGTCAATTTTACTCTTTAAAGCAAAAGGGACTCTTCTTGCTTTAATTCTAATGGGAGTGACCGTGGGGTCTAACTTTAACGACACATGGGGTCCTTTGAATGTGCCCAGCTGGGGGCTGAAGACGTCTGCAAATTCTTTGCAGACTTCTTGTAGGTCAAGTGTTTGTAGGCTGTTGAGCCCTGTGACGTGTATCCCCAAGGCCTCAAACCACTCGAGTCCTATGAGACTTGTTCATTCACCCTCTACTACTAGTAGGTCTAGTGGACCTCTAAATCCTTATACTGTACGTTAAGGGTGGCCTCCCCCTTAACACACACTCTGGAGTTTTGAAAATCCGTTAGCACAATGTCAGAAGGCCTCAACTTGGCCTGGGTTCCACTGCCGGAACAAATCTTCCTAAATGTGTGCATAGAAATGATCAAAAGTGCAGACCCCGTGTCCAGTTCCATAGTTAATGGAACCCCTTGTAGCTTCACCTTAAGTGACAGCTTTTTCTTAATGGGCTTGTGTGTGGCTGTCCTGTAGATGCTTCTTCGCGAAGCGCAAAACCCCACCCTATTCTGGCTGGGGACCCTGGTACCTTTCAGGCGCAATTCTTTCTGAGATTGTACCTTCGGATGGCCCAGGCACACAGCTGCAGTGTGTCCTTGTTTTCCGCACGCCCGGCAGATAGCGGAGCGGAACTTTCAGTCGGCTCTCTTGTGGCGACCTCCACAACCGATGCACTTGGGGAGAGCTGAAGAGCTTACTCTTGGTTTTCCTTCCTTTGTGGGGTGGAGACGGTCCACTTCCTCATCCGGATCCTCCTCGGAGTTCCTTTGGACTTCTTCCTGGTGCACGGATGCAGCATCTGGACTGTTTCTGATCGGCCGCATGTTCTTGATGGCGCCGCCCGCTGCTTCTTCTGCGGTGACCTCTCTCAAGGCATCTTGGAAGGACAAATCCTCCTTGGCGAAAAGTCTCTGTTGTAACTCTCGATGCCTTAGCCCGCATACAAACCGGTCCCTTAGTCGTTCTTCGAGGTCCTTGAACTTGCAATGTTTGGTGGCTTTCCTCAATGCGGCGATGTACTCCTTGGCCAATTCTCTGGGTCGTTGATCCCTCTGCTCAAAGGTGTGGCGCCACGCGATGACGGACATCTTAGGCTGGAAGTGCTCCTTCAGTAACTTCTTTAGATCTGCGTAGCTGACAGACTCTAAAGGGACAGGTGCTGCGAGGTTCTCAGCGATTTCGAATGCGTCTTGACTGCAAACGCACAGCAGGGTGGCAGCCTTCAAGCTCTCTTCCCTCACCTAGTTCACTTTGAGGTAGTTTTCCACCCTGGCTGCGTAGGACTCCCACCTCTCTGGATGTGAGACGTCGAATTCCGAAAGCCTTCCAATTTTTGCCATTTCGTATCAGGAAGGGTCTATCAGCCAGCCTACCCCCGAATGCACGCTGGATTGGCGGGTAGCTGCCAAGTCAACGCCGTTCCTGCCGCTCCGGACTCACTCGGGTAAGCTTACACCTTCTCTTCTTCGATGTAAGGCAATCCCATCCTCGTCGCCAGTGTTGAGTCCGTCGCGAAATGGTAAGACACGAGAAGCAGTTGTAGTTCTCAGGAAACCTTTTATTCTTCAGTTCAGCTTACATTGGAATATGGCGGCAACGCCCAAACTCTCGGCCTCCTTTTATAGGCCTTTCCCGGGTCAATCTGCTACTTTTGGCGCGCCAGCACCCATGCATGCGCACACGTGCTGGCGACAGCCTGTCTGGTTCCGGGCATCCTGCACCTGCCCGGGACCGTTTGCAATGCCCTGAGCCTGCTTGCTCAGGCCCAGGACATAACAATGACCATTTTTCACACTTACGAAACTTGCAGCATCCCCAGGGTCACGTGATCAGAATTCAGATGCTTGGCAACGGACTCGTGTTTATGACGGTCGCAGCATCCCAGGGTCACGTTTTCCTCTTTTGCAACCTTCAGACAAGTGGGGGGGGGGAGAAAGCCTGTTTCATTTTACAACCCTGTTTCTAGCTTAACATCCACAGTGGTTCGCTGGACAACAGTGGCATGAAAGGTTGTAAAATGGGGCAAAATTCACTTAATGCTTAACATGAGCAGGGGGTTGGGCTAGTAGACCTCCAAGGTCCCTTCCAACTCTATTATTCTGTTATTTATCAAGGAGAGTAGAAGAGAAGAGAAGAGAAGAGAATAATAAAATACAGAACAGAATAGAATAATAAAATACAGAACAGAACAGAATAGAATAGAATAATAAAATATAGAATAGAATAAAATAGAATGGAATAATAAAATGCAGAATAGAATAGAAAAATAAAATACAGAAAGATGTTGAGACTCTAAAAAGAGTACAGAGAAGAGCAACAAAGATGATTAGGGGACTGGAGGCTAAAACATATAAGGAACGGTTGCGAGAATTGGGTATGTCTAGTTTAACGAAGAGAAGGACAAGGGGGGACATGATAGCAGTATTCCAATATCTCAGGGGCTGCCATAAAGAAGAGGGAATTAAGCTATTTTCCAAAGCACCTGAAGGCAGGACAAGAAGCAACGGGTGGAAACTAATCAAGCAGAGAAGCAACCTAGAACTAAGGAGAAACTTCCTGACAGTGAGAACAATTAACCAGTGGAACAACCTGCCTCCAGAAGCAGTAAATGCTCCAACACTGGAAGTTTTTAAGAAGAGACTGGACAGCCATTTGTCCAAAATGGTGTAGGGTTTCCTGCCCGAGCAGGGGGTTGGACTAGACGACCTCCAAGGTCCCTTCCAACTTTACTACTATTACTATTACTAAATAGAATAATAAAATACAGAACAGAACAGAACAGAACAGAACAGAACAGAACAGAACAGAATAGAATAGAATAGAATAGAATAGAATAGAATAGAATAGAATAGAAAGGGACCTTGGAGGTCTTCTAGTCCAACCCCCTGCTCCGGCAGGAAAGATCCAACCTAGAAATAAGAAGAAATATCCTGGACAGCAAGAACAATTAATCAGTGGAACGATTTGCCTTCAGACGCTGTTGGTCTTCCATCATTGGAAGTTTTAAAGAAGAGATGGGACAATAATTTGTTCGGGATGCTATAAGGTCTCCTGCCTGAACAGGGGTTGGACTACTAAAAGACCTCCAAGGTCCCTCCCAACATCATCATCATCATAATCATCATCATTATTCATTAAATGTGAACCTCAGTCAACTGAACATTCAAATTGACCGGTGCTGATGATTGACACAGGTTGCTACCAGCATCCTAGGTGTCAACCAGGTACCTCCTTAAAATATAAGATGTTGCGAGTAGCGCAGTTTTTTGTAGCCTTGCTGGAGTTATTGCAGGAAGCTGCAGTTTCTTGAAATATTTTGCAAAAGTTTCTGGACATAGTTCCCAGTGCCCCGACGACAATGGGTGTCACTGTTACATGTTTCATCCATAATCGTGCAGTTTCGATGGCCAGGTTGCGATATTTTGTCATTTTTTTCCCAGTTCTTTTTCTTCGATTCTGACATCTCCTGGTACAGCGATATCAGTCAGCTGTACGCTTCGATTCTCTATTACTATTACTATTATTATGGATCATCGCACAGTCAGCCAGATGTTCAGACTGGATTTGGCATTTTGTCTACCTATCGAGTCCTTACCCAGGACCTGGGATAGGCAGATGTGGATGTTTGATGGTATTACAGATATCGTCGCAGGATGGAAGCAATTCCTAGTAAGGCCGCCTTTTGCAATTGACTAATAGCGAATTTGTCAATGCCGATTGTGTTCAAGTGGTGCTCCAGTTGTTTTGGGATTGCACCCAAGGAGCCTATGACTATTGGTACTATCCTTGCTTGCTTTTGCCACAGTCTTTCTATTTCTATTTGTAGGTCTTTGTATTTTGTTATCTTCTCTAGTTCTTTCTCTTCTATTCTGCTATCTCCAGGCACTGCCACGTCCACTATCCAGACTTTTTTGTCTTTCTTATCGACAATTGTTAAGTCTGGGGTGTTATGTTGCAGGTGCTTGTATTATTATTATTATTATTATTATTATTATTATTATTATTCCCAATGTCCTTGGAAGATCTCTAAGGACAGCGGTGGATTGTCTGTACTTCTTTTTCTTATCTGAAGTGTGCCAGATTGTCTGGGTGGAGAAGTGGAAAATGTAACAATCATATAAATATGAGTGTCAAAATGTGTTCAAGGTTCCCTCTTGATAAGGTGGGGGGGGCGTCTTTATTCAGCTGAATAAACACGTACGCTTATCAAGGTAAATACCTGGACTCTGTCTTTCTTTATACCAAGCCACACCTGAAACCAGCAAATCAGAGGCGTTTAAAAAAAAAAAGACTGGACAGCCACGTGTTGAAATGGTATAGTGTCTCCTGCTTGAGCAGGGGGCTGGACTAGAAGACCTTCGTGGCGCCTTCCAGTTCTGTTCTTCTGTAAGGGTCTCCTGCTTCAGCAGGGGGCTGGACTAGAAGACCTTCATGGCCCCTTCCAGCTCTGTTCTTCTGTAAGGGTCTCCTGCTTGAGCAGGGGGCTGGACTAGAAGACCTTCATGGCCCCTTCCAGCTCTGTTCTTCTGTAAGGGTCTCCTGCTTGAGCAGGGGGCTGGACTAGAAGACCTTCATGGCCCCTTCCAGCTCTGTTCTTCTGTAAGGGTCTCCTGCTTGAGCAGGGGGCTGGACTAGAAGACCTTCATGGCCCCTTCCAGCTCTGTTCTTCTGTAAGGGTCTCCTGCTTGAGCAGGGGGCTGGACTAGAAGACCTTCATGGCCCCTTCCAGCTCTGTTCTGATTCCGATTCCTTACACAGCATCTAAAACAGCTGAAAGCTTGTACACGCTGCATTTTGATTGCTGTTTTAATCAGTCGTTTGTCACTTATGCTTCTGTTTTGTGATCTGCCGTGGGCGACTGATAAAGACGCCGAGCTGAACGTAATTGGAAATTCAACAACAGCAAGGAGCGTAAATCACAGAGCTCATTTCGAAGTCATTGGCCACGGATGCAGCTTTACCATTTGATTGCGGATTGGGTGGCAAGTAATTACTTTATGCTAAACGAGCGGGGAGGGGGTTTCTCCCCTTCATGAGTGGCTGTAAATGTGCGTAATCAGAAACACCAGGGTTAGAAAAGAAGCTGGGAAAACATGTAGATTTGAAACCTGAACTTTTCTTATTCGGCATCAATACCAGAAAAATCTGATAAGCAAAGAGTATATTTAACATTGCATGTAACTAACAGCAGCGAGGATTGCATTTGCTCAGCGCTGGAAAAATGAAAAAATACCATTGGGCGAAGAGATAATCAAGAAGATATTGCTGAAATGGACAGACTTACATTGAGGATCAAAGAGGAAGAAGATACAGGATATTTACAAACATGGAATTTATTTTATCGATGGTTGGAAAAAAGGGGTAGAGACTAAGAATGTCACTTGTATTATTAAGGAAATCAATTAACCCAGACAACATGATGTTTATTAAGCTTAAATAGGAGCCAGCCGTGTGCTGCAGCTGCCGAAAAGGCCAACACAATGCTAGGCTGCACGAACAGAGGGATAGAATCAAAATCACGTGAAGTGTTAATACTACTTTACAAGGCCTTGGTGAGGCCACACTTGGAATCCTGCATCCAATTTTGGTCACCACGATGTAAAAAAGATGCTGAGACTCTAGAAAGAGGGCAGAGAAGAGCAACAAAGGTGATTAGGGGACTGGAGGCTAAAACATATGAAGAACTGTTGCTGGAATTGGGGATGTCTAGTTTAATGAAGAGAAGGACGAGGGGAGACATGAAAGCAGCCTTCCAGTATCTCAGGGGCTGCCCCAAAGAAGAAGGAGTCAAGTTATTCTCCAAAGCACCTGAAGGCAGGACAAGAAGCAACGGATGGAAACTAACCAAGGAGAAAAGCAACCTGGAACTGACAGTTAGAACTGACAGTTAGAACAATTAACCAGTGGAACCATCTGCCTCCAGAAGCGGTGAATGCTCCAACACTGGAGATTTTTAAGAAGAGACTGGACAGCCATTTGTCCAAAATGGTATAGGGTTTCCTGCCTGAGCAGGGGGTTGGACTAGATGACCTCCATGGTCCCTTCCAACTTTATTATTATTATTATTATTATTATTATTATGGATCATCGCACAGTCAGCCAGATGTTCAGACTGGATTTGGCATTTTGTCTACCTATCGAGTCCTTACCCAGGACCTGGGATAGGCAGATGTGGATGTTTGATGGTATTACAGGTATCGTCGCAGGATGGAAGCAGTTCCTAATAAGGCCGCCTTTTGCAATTGACTAATAGCAAATTTGTCAATGCCAATGGTGTTCAAGTGGTGCTCCAGTTGTTTTGGGATTGCACCCAAGGAGCCTATGACTATTGGTACTACCCTTGCTTGCTTTTGCCACAGTCTTTCTATTTCTATTTGTAGGTCTTTGTATTTTGTTATTTTCTCCAGTTCTTTCTCTTCTATTCTGCTATCTCCAGGTTATTATTATTATTATTATTATTATTATTATTATTATTATTATTATTATTATTATTATGGATCATCGCACAGTCAGCCAGATGTTCAGACTGGATTTGGCATTTTGTCTACCTATCGAGTCCTTACCCAGGACCTGGGATAGGCAGATGTGGATGTTTGATGGTATTACAGGTATCGTCGCAGGATGGAAGCAGTTCCTAATAAGGCCACCTTTTGCAATTGACTAATAGCGAATTTGTCAATGCCAATGGTGTTCAAGTGGTGCTCCAGTTGTTTTGGGATTGCACCCAAGGAGCCTATTACTATTGGTACTACCCTTGCTTGCTTTTGCCACAGTCTTTCTATTTCTATTTGTAGGTCTTTGTATTTTGTTATCTTCTCCAGTTCTTTCTCTTCTATTCTGCTATCTCCAGGCACTGCCACGTCCACTATCCAGACTTTTTTGTCTTTCTTATCGACAATTGTTAAGTCTGGGGTGTTATGTTGCAGGTGCTTGTCTGTTTGAATTCTGAAGTCCCAGAGCAGTTTAATTTTATCATTTTCTATGACTTTCTCTATTTTATGATCCCACCAGTTTTTGCTTACAGGCAAATGATATTTTTTGCAAATCTTCCAATGCACCATCGTTGCTACTTTGTCATGCCGCTGCTTGTAATCAGTCTGTGCAATCTTCTTGCAACAGCTTACCAAGTGGTCCACTGTTTCTTCAGCTTCTTTGCATAGGCGGCACTTACTGTCTGTTGCTGTCTTCTCAATTTTGACTTTGTATGCATTTGTCCTTAAGGCTTGGTCTTGTGCAGCCAGAATTAGTCCCTCGGTCTCTTTCTTCAATTTTCCTGCTCTTAGCCATTGCCAGGTTTTATTATTATCTGCTTTCCCAGCTATTTTTTTCATGTATTGGCCATGTAGTGCTTTGTCTTCCTATGCCTCTATTCTGTTCTTCATTTGGTCTTTCTTGTAGGCAAACACCTTTTCTTCCAGTAGTTCTGCAGCTGCTGGCCCTGGTTGCTCAGCCAACAGTCCTGAGTCCTGTAACCCATTTTTCACCAGATATCCAGGAACTCCAATATCTAGCGCGGACCTTGTTAACCCGGGCAACATCCGAGCCGATATGGCATTCTGAAATTTACGTCTCATCATATTTTTTATGGGAGAGACACTCTTTGTCTGACTCCTCTGATGAGACCTGTCCAGTATGGTTGAACCTCTGGCATAGCTCTCATCTTCCTCAGAGTACACAAGCCCCACAACCACGTCAAGGTAGTGCCTCACTGGGGGTTATTATTATTATTATTATCGATCATCGCACAGTCAGCCAGATGTTCAGACTGGATTTGGCATTTTGTCTACCCATCGAGTCCTTACCCAGGACCTGGGACAGGCAGATGTGGATGTTTGATGGTATTACAGATATCGTCGCAGGATGGAAGCAGTTCCTAATAAGGCTGCCTTTTGCAATTGACTAATAGCGAATTTGTCAATGCCAATGGTGTTCAAGTGGTGCTCCAGTTGTTTTGGAATTGCACCCAAGGAGCCTATGACTATTGGTACTACCCTTGCTTGCTTTTGCCACAGTCTTTCTATTTCTATTTGTAGGTCTTTGTATTTTGTTATCTTCTCCAGTTCTTTCTCTTCTATTCTGCTATCTCCAGGCACTGCCACATCCACTATCCAGACTTTTTTGTCTTTCTTATCGACAATTGTTAAGTCTGGGGTGTTATGTTGCAGGTGCTTGTCTGTTTGAATTCTAAAGTCCCAGAGCAGTTTAATTTTATCATTTTCTATGACTTTCTCTATTTTATGATCCCACCAGTTTTTGCTTACAGGCAAATGATATTTTTTGCAGATCTTCCAATGCACCATTGTTGCTACTTTGTCATGCCGCTGCTTGTAATCAGTTTGTGCAATCTTCTTGCAACAGCTTACCAAGTGGTCCACTGTTTCTTCAGCTTCTTTGCATAGGCGGCACTTACTGTCTGTTGCTGTCTTCTCAATTTTGACTTTGTATGCATTTGTTCTTAAGGCTTGGTCTTGTGCAGCCAGAATTAGTCCCTCGGTCTCTTTCTTCAATTTTCCTGCTCTTAGCCATTGCCAGGTTTTATTGTTATCTGCTTTCCCAGCTATTTTTTTCATGTATTGGCCATGTAGTGCTTTGTCTTCCCATGCCTCTATTCTGTTCTTGGGAAGACAAAGCATTATTATTATTATTATTATTATTATTATTATTATTATTATTATTATTAATCAAATGTAACAATAGAAAATGAATTTAAAAAATTGGATAAAAAGCGTTATCTGCCTTGTGCCAAGAGAAACCAATGCTTTCTGGGCTTAAACAATACAAGTCAGACCGGTTTGTCCAAGTTTAATCCACTTTATAAAGTAATTCAGGTATAAAAGTTTATGGCCCTCTGTCGTTATGAGCTTGCCACCCTGAAATATAATACAGGGGCACTTTCATTTCAATTAAATGAAGGTAGTCCTTGACTCACAGCCACAATCAAGCCCAAGATTTCCGTTGTTAAGTGAGACAAGTTGTTAAGTGAATTTTGCCCCATTTTACGACCTTCTTTGTTCTTAAACGAATCACTGCAGCTATTACGTTTGTAACACGGTTGTTAAATGCATCCGGACTTCGCTCGTCAGGTCACAAAAAGGGGATCGTTTGACCCTGGGATGCCGCGACCGTCGTAAATATGAGTCAGTTGCCCAAGCGTCTGAATTTTGATCATGTGACCCCATGGAGATGCCGCGACGGTCGTAAATGTGAAAAAAGGTCTTAGGTCGCTTTTTTTCCTCCAGTGCCGTCGTAACTCCGAACGGTCACTGAGTGAACCGCCGTAAATCGAGGACCATCTGTAGCTGCTCCCTCGCAAGTCCCTTTTTTTTTTCAACGTGACTTCGCAAAGTCACTAAACGCACGGTCGTAAATCGGGGAGCAGCGGTAAGCCTGAGAAGATTGGCTAAGATTGGCTACCTTAAAGAGATTTTTATTCTGTGTTCTGTATCCATGCTTTGGGGTGTGTGTGTGTGTGTGTGTGTGTGTGTGTTTTAAAAAAATACTGACGCCAAAACAAACATTGTTTTTTAAACTTTGCACCCAAGGCTTTACTTTCACTTTTCCTCCGTTGGGTTTGTTGCCCTTGAACTACAACTAAACGGCCTCCCTCCTGTGGGTGACTCAGCTGATGGCCCCTGTTTACCCTGGTTGTTTTTAACTCGTCTTATGTTGAGACGTTCACAGGTTGTCCTCAACCTATGGCTACAATTGAGCCCAGAATTTATGTTGCTAAGTGAGACATTTGTTAAGTGAGTTTTGCCCGATTTTTGTGGACTTCAACTCTCAGAATTCCTCAGCCAGCATGGGGGAACTATGGCCCCTTCAGGACTTGGGGACTTCAACTCCCAGAATTCCTCAGCCAGCATGGCTGAGCTTGGAAACCTCTCCCTTTCCCCTCAGCATGGCTGGCTCAGGAATTCTGGGAGTTGAAATCCATGAGTCATGAAGGAGCCATAGTTCCCCCATGCTGGCTGAGGAATTCTGGGAGTTGAAGTCCCCGAGTCATGAAGGGGCCAAAGTTCCCCCATATTGGCTGAGGAATTCTGGGAGTTGAAGTCCATGAGTCATGAAGGGGCCAAAGTTTCCCCCTATCCTGGCTGAGGAATTCTGGGAGTTGAAGTCCACCAGTTATGAAGGGGCCAAAGTTTCCCCCTATCCTGGCTGAGGAATTCTGGGAGTTGAAGTCCCCGAGTCACGAAGGGGCCATAGTTCCCCCATGCTGGCTGAGGAACTCTGGGAGTTGAAGTCCACAAGTCATAAAAGGGCCAAGGTTGCCTACCCCTGGGCTAGTTTAATGAAGAGAAGGACGAGGGGTGAAAGGAGAGCTGTGTTCCAGCCACAAAGGGAGCAGCCCAATTTCATATTTCAGGTTTTAAAATTCACGGATGGACTGCAGCTGACTCCAGGAGCCAATTCATTTTTTTATTATGATGATGATTCATTGAAGTCAGCCAGCTGTTCAGACTGGATTTGGCACTCTTATTATCAAGATTTCGCCCATATCACCCCACTCCTGAGTTCCCTTTTAAGTTCTAGAACAGAACAGAATACAAGAATGAAGAATAGAATAGAATAGAATAGAATAGAATAGAATAGGGAATAGAATAGAATACAGTAGAATAGAATAAGGAACAGAATAGAATAGAATAGAATAGAATAGAATAGAATAGAATAGAATAGAATAGAATAGAATAGAATAGAATAGAATAGAAGCAGAATAGAATAGAATAAGGAATAGAATAGAATAGAATAGAATAGAATAGAATAGAATAGAATAGAAGACAATATAGAATAGAATAGAATAGAATAGAATAGAATAGAAGCAGAATAGAGCAGAATAGAATAGAATAGAATAGAATAGAATAGAATAGAATAGGGAATAGAATAGAATACAGTAGAATAGAATAAGGAACAGAATAAAAGAGAATATAGAATAGAATAGAATAGAATAGAATAGAATAGAATAGAATAGAATAGAAGCAGAATAGAGCAGAATAGAATAGAATAAGGAATAGAATAGAATAGAATAGAATAGAATAGAATAGAATAGAAGACAATATAGAATAGAATAGAAACAGAATAGAGCAGAATAGAATAGAATAGAATAGAATAGAATAGAAGCAGAATAGAAGCAGAATAGAGCAGAATAGAATAGAATAAGGAATAGAATAGAATAGAATAAAGAATAGAATAAAAGAGAATATAGAATAGAATAGAAATACAGAATAAAATAGAATTACAAATAGAAATACAGAATAAAATAGGATAGAGGAGAGGAGAGGAGAGGAGAAGAGAACAATAACTTTATTGTCACTTTAAATGTACACTAATCAGCATACATTAAAATGCATATAGCTCTCAAAGCTGTACTGCATAAATATGACAAAAAAGCCTAAGTAAAAGGTATAAATTTAATTCAGCAATCTCTTTGGTCTTCCTTTGATCTTTTCATTTCATTTCCTGCGTTCTGCATTCCCATCTATTGTACTGTGGCTTCTGCAATTTAAAGCATTCCACGATTAGCAAACGGGAGCTCAAAATGGATGTGGGTGTTTTTGGTTTTTTTGCCCCAGAATTTTTTAGTTTATTTAAAGAAGGTTAAACTACTAACTCCGGTACCAAAATAGTTTTAAAAAGGACAAAAGAATAAAAAACACACAGCCAAAAAGACATTTAAAAAGTGTCTTTAAAAAAAATGTACACATACCTATACACATACGATCCTCCCTAGTTGAATGCTTATTGATATAATAATATAATTTTGTCTGTTCACTATTTCATTATCGATATAGTTTATAGATGACAGGCTAACAATTTGTAAATAGATTTAGTAGTTTTACCAGTTTAAAATTTGCGGGGTCCCTTTTCTCAAGGGGTGGGAAACTTAACTTTCTGTTTGATATTAGTCAGCATAAAATGCATTTTTTTTTATGTCCTTCCTATCTTCCTCCAGCTCTTTTGTGCAAGAGGTTCATTCATTCTCCTTTTGTCTTCACCGGAATAAAAGTCCCATGTCTGCTTTGGTTGACAGACAGCTGTCCTTTATTTTCATCCTGTCCTCATATGAACTGCCTCAAACCATTTCCCCATCCCGACCAGATGCCTGCCTCTTCCTGCCTGCGGAGTGCAGAAGGAAAATTGTTCCGGGTTGGCATCAGGTGCAAGTTTTTGAATCTCGGTGGCCACATCTGCAGTGGTCTTTCTTGGTTCATTTCCCCCCCCCTCCATGACCCACACCTGGGACTTTAGCTCTCCTTCTTTCCAGATCTTTTGTCCTCAGTCTCATCCCCTTGGAGGAAGAAAAACACCAAGCTCAGAGAGCACCAGGGACCCCACGGTCATCCTCCTCCTTCTCCTCCTCTCCTCCTCCTAGCACTGATGATGTCACCTAGTTGGGTCATGAAATGTCTGCAAGAAAACAGCCCAGCTCAGAGAGCACCAAGGACCCCTCAGTTCAACCCTGAGCTACCAAGAGTCTCTTCTATTAGTCTCTTAAGTCTCTTCTTCTTCTTCTTCTTCTTCTTCTTTCTTCTTCTTCTTCTTCTTCTTCTTTTCTTCTTCTTCTTCTTCTTCTTCTTCTTCTTCTTCTCCTCCTCCTCCTCCTCCTTCTTCTCCTCCTTTTCCTTCTCCTTCTCCTTCTTCTTCTTCTTCTTCTCCTCCTCCTCCTCCTCCTCCTCCCTTCTAACACTGATGATGATGTTACCTTGTTGGGTCATGAAATGTTTGCAAGAAAACAACCAAGCTCGGAGAGCACCAAGGACCCCACAGTCTTCCTCCTCCTCCTCCTTCTCCTCCTCCTCCTCCTCCCTTCTAGCACTGATGATGTTCTCTAGCTGGGTCATGAAACGTTTGCAAAAAAACCACCCAGCTCAGAGAACACCAAGGATCCCACAGTCCTTCCTCCTCCTCCTCCTCCTCCTCCTCCTCCTCCTCCTCCTCCTCCTCCTCCTCCTCCTCCTCTTCCTCCTCCTCCTCCTCTTCCTCCTCCTCCTCCCTTCTAGTACTGATGTTGTTCCCTAGTTGGGTCATGAAACGTCTGCAAGAAAACCACCCAGCTCAGAGAGCACCAAGGATCCCACAGTCCTTCCTCCTCCTCCTCCTCCTCCTCCTCCTCCTCCTCCTCCTCTTCCTGCTCCTCCCTTCCAGCACTGATCTTATTCCCTAGTTGGGTCATGAAACATCTGCAAGAAAACGTCTGCAAGAAAACCAAGCTCAGAGAGCACCAAGAACCCCTCCTCCTTCTTCTTCCTCCTCCTCTTTCTCCTCCTCCTAACACTGATGATGATGTTACCTTGTTGGGCCATGAAACGTTTGCAAGAAGACCACCCAGCTCAGAGAACACCAAGGACCCCACGATCTTCTTCCTCTTCCTCCTCCTCCTCCTCCTCCTCCTCCTCTCCACAGCCACCCCCTCCCCCGACTTCTAGCACTGATCATGTTCCCTAGTTGGGTCATGAAACATCTCCAAGAAAACCACCAACCTCACAGAGAACCAAGGACCCCCCCCCCCTACACACACACAGTCCTCCTCCTCCTCCTCCTCGTCTCCATAAACCCTCCTGAGTTCTGGCACTGATGTTGTTACTTAGCCGGGTCAGGAGACGTCTGCAAGAAACCCCCCTTCCACCAGCCCAGAGACCACCAAGGACCCCGCAATTCAACCCGGAGCTGGAGGGATTCCCTTCTCTCCATGGACTTCCTATCTCCTTTGCCAAGCAGAAGGCACGGGGGGGGGGTGGGGGGGGTCTCAAAGGGGCGGAGCTCAGAGGAGAGGCGGGGCTGCGAGTGGACGCCCTTCTGGGCGCCCGCGGGCGCAGGGATGCCGGGGCAGGGGGCGCCCAGCATTTCCCCCCCCTGCCCCTCCCCGAAGGTCGTGGGCTGGCTGGGGGTCTGGGCTGAGCGCGGGGCGGTGGGGGGGCGCTGCAGCCCCTGTGGGCGCTCCGTGCCACGAGCCAGAGAGGTCGGGAAGGTGCAGCGGGCGCCAGGTTGGCGAAGCGGCCAGGCCTGGGGGTTTCCCCCCTCCTGGCCCCGCCCCTCCCGGTGACGTCACGGGGACTTCTCCTCCTCCTTCCCGCCGCGGGCCCGCTCGGACCTCCGGGCAGCGGCGCGGGGCCATGGCCGAGGGCGGCTCGGGCCGGCGCCGCTGGAAGCGCCACATCGTCCGGCAGCTGCAGCAGCGCGACCGGGCGCAGAAGGCGCGCTTCTCGGATCTCGTGCAAGCCTGTGAGTGCAAGCCCGCGGCGGAGGAGGGGGGGCCGGGGGGGCGGTGCGCTCTGCACGCGCCCAGGGGCTGCTTTGCCAACGGAGGGGGGGTGGGAGGTGGAAGAAGGCCCCGCATTGCGCTCTGCACGCGCCCGGAGGCTGCATTGCACGGAGGGGAGACGATGAAGAGGCCCGGGGGTGGGAGGTGGGGAGGAAGGGTGCGCTCTGCACGTGCCCTGAGGCTTCTTTGCTGGAGAGGAGGCGATAAAGGAGCTCTGTGTGTGGGGGGGGGGGCGCTCTGCACGCTCCCAGAGGCTGCGTTGCACGGAGGGAAGACGATGAAGAGGCCCGGGGGTGGGGGCTGGGGAGGAAGGGTGCGCTCTGCACGCGCCCAGAGGCTTCTTTGCTGAAGAAGAGGCGATAAAGAAGCTCTGTGTGTGGGTTGCGCTCTGCACGCGCCCAGAGGCTGCGTTGCACGGAGGGGAGACGATGAAGAGGCCCAGGGGTGGCGGGGGAGGAAGGGTGCGTTCTGCACGCGCCCAGAGGCTTCTTTGCTGGGGAGGAGACGATGAAGAGGCTCTGGGGAAGGGGGTGCGCTCTGCACGCGCCCAGAGGCTGCATTGCATGGAGGGGAGACGATGAAGAGGCCGGGGGGGGGGGGAAGGTGCTCTCTGCACGCGCTTAGAGGCTGCATTGCATGGAGGGGAGACGATGAAGATGCTCTGGGGGGGATGCGCTCTGCACGCGCCCTGAGGCTGCTTTGCCTGGAGGGGAGACGATGAAGAGGCCCGGAGGGGGGGGAGTGCGCTCTTCACGAGCCCAGAGACTGCATTGCATGGAGAGGAGACGATTAAAAAGGCCCGGGGGAGGGAGGGTGCGCTCTGCACGAGCCCAGAGGCTGCATTGCATGGAGGGGACACTATGAAGAGGTTGAGAAACAATTCAAAAATCACTTTTTAAGAGCCAGGAATTGACATTCAAGGCACAAACTAAGCCATCGACAGAGAGAGGAGGAGGAATCTGGAGGGCCGCGGTTATATTGGTTGCTTATTTTCAGTTTCTGTTCCTCTTCGGAGTTTTGTTTCTCCTACGCTGTGCAAATCAATGGTTTGCAAAGCTTGGCATGTTTCTGGTGGTTCTTTCCTTCAATTATCCAGATTTTATCTTGATACAAAGTGGGGGGGGAGAAGCCATTTTGCAAACAGAACATTCAACCAGGCTGGCTACAAAGTGCGAGGACCAGCCCGTAACACTTTGAACAATCCCTAAACCAGTGGTTCTCAACCTTTCTAATGCCGCGACCCCATAATACAGTTCCCCATGTTGTGGTGACCCCCAACCACTTATACATCACTGGGTGCCGGGGGCGTGGCCAAAGAAAAGGGGGAAAAAATTGGCGGACAGCCTTGTTTGGCTACCCCCGTGAAATGGTCGTTCGACCCCAAATGGGGTCCCGACCCACAGGTTGAGAACCACTGCCCTAAACGAATGATTAGGGCAGGGGTAGGCAACCTTGGCTCTATTATGACTTGTGGACTACAACTCCCAGAATTCCTGAACCAGCATGGGGGAACTGTGGCCCCTTCCTTATTCAATAAGGAATAGAATAGAATAGAATAGAATAGAATAGAATAGAATAGAATAGAATAGAATAGAATAGAATAGAATAGAATAGGCCTTATTCTATTCTATTCTATTGTAATTCTACTCTACTGTAATTCTATTCTATTCTATTCCTTATTCAATGAATAGAATAGAATAGAATTACAGTAGAGTAGAATTACAATAGAATAGAGTAGAATAGAATAGAGTTAGAATAGAGATAGACTAGGATAGAATAGAATAAGCCTTATTCTATTCTATTCTATTTTAATTCTACTCTACTGTAATTCTGTTCTATTCTATTCCTTATTCAAGGAATAGAATAGAATAGAATTACAGTAGAGTAGAATTACAATAGAATAGAGTAGAGTAGAATAGAGTAGAATAGAATAGAGTTAGAATAGAGATAGACTAGAATAGAATAGAATAAGCCTTATTCTATTCTATTCAATTTTAATTCTACTCTACTGTAATTCTATTCTATTCCTTATTCAATGAATAGAACAGAATAGAATAGAATTACAATAGAGTAGAATTACAATAGAACAGAACAGAACAGAATAGAATAGAATAGAACAGAAAAGAATAGAAATACAGAATAGAATAGAATAGAACAGGAAGGGACCTTGGAGGTGATCTACTCCAACCCCTGCTCAGGCAGGAAACCCCCCATACCATTTCAGACAAATGGCTGTCCAGTCTCTTCTTAAAAACTTCCAGTGATGAAACGCCCACAATTTCTGGAGGCCAACTGTTCAACTGATTAATTGTTCTCACTGTCAGGAAATTTTTCCTTACTTCTAGGTTGGTTTCTAAATACACTTCTAAAAACAAATATCTAAAACAAAGAGCTAAGTCTTCAGTTGCAGGGCAACAACTCTGCAAGAAGAATGAGGATGTGTGAGTCTCTCTATAGGACTGCAGTTTCCTTTTTGGACAGTTGCCCACACCTTGGAAAAGCAGAACAGGAAATGACTCCATTCCCCTTTTTTTTGCTGAATAATATCAAATGTAAAAGGTCAGCTTGGAGGACAGGAGCCAAAAAATGAGATTTAGCCCACCGGGATGCGTGCAACACAATCAGCTCTCATTCGCACAAAGGAGAGGGATGTCTTCACCTGACTCAGGATGCTGCAACCGTCATAAATATGAGTCAGTTGCCAAGGGTCCAAATTTTCATCCCGTGACTACAGGATGTTGCAACAGTCATAAGTGTGGAAAACAGTCATAACTCACTTTTTCCAGAGCTGTTGTAACTTCGCACAGTCACTAAACCAGGGGTAGGCAACCTTGGCTCTTTTATGACTCGTGGACTTCAACTCCCAGAATTCCTGAGCCACCATGGGGAACTACGGCCCCTTCATGACTAGTGGACTTCAACTCCCAGAATTCCTCAGCCAGCATGGGGGAACTATGGCTCTTTTATGACTCGTGGACTTCAACTCCCAGAATTCCTCAGCCAGCATGGGGGAACTATGGCCCCTTCATGTCTTGTGGACTTCAACTCCCAGAATTCCTGAGCCAGCAGGGGGAACTAGGGCCCCTTCATGACTGGTGGACTTCATCTCCCAGAATTCTTCAGCCAGCATGGGGGAACTATGGCCTCTTCATGACTGGTGGACTTCAGCTCCCAGATTTTCTGAGCCAGCATGGAACTATGGCTCTTTTATGACTCGTGGACTTCAACTCCCAGAATTCCTCAGCCAGCAGGGGGAACTAGGGCCCCTTCATGACTCGGGGACTTCAACTCCCAGAATTCCTGAGCCAGCATGGGGGAACTATGGACCCTTCATGACTCGGGGACTTCAACTCCCAGAATTCCTCAGCCAGCATGGGGGAACTATGGCCTCTTCATGACTGGTGGACTTCAACTCCCAGAATTCCTGAGCCAGCATGGGGGAACTGTGGCCCCTTCATGACTTGTGGACTTCAACTCCCAGAATTCCTGAGCCAGCATGGGGGAACTGTGGCCCCTTCATGACTTGTGGACTTCAACTCCCAGAATTCCTGAGCCAGCATGGGGGAATTTTGACCCCTTCATGACTCGTGGACTTCAACTCCCAGAATTCCTCAGCCAGCATGGGGGAATTTTGACCCCTTCATGACTCGTGGACTTCAACTCCCAGAATTCCTCAGCCAGCATGGGGGAATTTTGACCCCTTCATGACTCGTGGACTTCAACTCCCAGAATTCCTCAGCCAGCATGGGGGAACTATGGCCTCTTCATGACTGGTGGACTTCAACTCCCAGAATTCCTGAGCCAGCATGGGGGAACTGTGGCCCCTTCATGACTTGTGGACTTCAACTCCCAGAATTCCTGAGCCAGCATGGGGGAACTGTGGCCCCTTCATGACTTGTGGACTTCAACTCCCAGAATTCCTGAGCCAGCATGGGGGAATTTTGACCCCTTCATGACTCGTGGACTTCAACTCCCAGAATTCCTCAGTCAGCATGGGGGAATTTTGACCCCTTCATGACTCGTGGACTTCAACTCCCAGAATTCCTCAGCCAGCATGGGGGAATTTTGACCCCTTCATGACTCGTGGACTTCAACTCCCAGAATTCCTCAGCCAGCATGGGGGAACTGTGGCCCCTTCATGACTCGTGGACTTCAAGTCCCAGAATTCCTCAGCCAGCATGGGGGAAACTAAGGCCCCTTCATGACTCGGGGACTTCAACTCCCAGAATTCCTGAGCCAGCATGGCTAAGCTTGGAAACTCTCCCTTTCCCCTCAGCATAGCTGGCTCAGGAATTCTGGGACTTGAAGTCCATGAGTCATAAAAGAACCAAGGTTGCCTACCCCTCTACTAAACGAATGATTATAAGGACTACCTGTGAAATAAAACAAAATATTGAAAAAAGGCATGTAAAGTAACATTTCTCACTTTCTCATCTTTCCTGTTACCTTCTCCTGTTGATATGTTAATGATTTATCACTTGTTGCTTCTATCTGATTTATGATTATATGTTATAATTTATGATCTGTGACTTATCACTTTGTTGTATGTATGCTGAGAGCTTCTGCGGCTGGAGGTGGCAGTCAATTTATTATTATTACAGCCAAAGGCCAACACATCAATTAAACATTCAAATAAGACGAAACTAAACAGAATCAACTCACGAAGACATAGCAATATGTTACAATTAAGAATGTAATCAATGGGTGATCAAGGTCTGCCTCATTTTACAGACAGTATAACCCATAATTGACAGTTTTACAGACAGTATAACCCATAATTAATAGATATCCTGGTTGTTTGAAAAGTGTTCATCTCCAGTGGCTGCTTAAGTACATGCAGGCAGTGATCACGGTACAGGTAGCTAGATTCTGCGCAGCAGCATTGGGGATTCGCCAGAAACATAAACATTTTAGATCTTTTAAAAAAAATTTATAATTAACTTTATTACGTGTTTTTATCCAGCATGAGACTGTATTCGATGTATTTTTATTGTCAGGTCAGTATGATATAGTTTTTCTGAAGGTAGCTAGTTTTTTGTTATAGGTCTATAAAACTAGGCAGACCTTGGTCACCCATTGATCACATCCTTAATGGTAACATATTGCTATGTCTTCTTGTTTCTGTTTAGTTTTGTTTTATTTGAATGTTTAATTTATGTGTTGGCCTTTGACTGTAATAATAATAAATTGACTGCACTGCAGATAAATTTCTTGTGTGTCCGATTTGGCTAATTTCTGTTCTGTTCTGTTTATTCTATTTATTGTATTGTATTCTATATTCTATTCTATTCCTATTCTATGTATTGTGTTGTATTTTATATTCTATTCTATGTATTGTATTGTATTGTTTTTTCTATTCTATTCTATGTATTGTATTTTATTCTATATTCTATTTTATTCTATTCTGTAATTCTATTCTATTCTGTTCTATTCTATTCTGTTCTATATTCTATTCTACTCTATTCCTATTATATGTATTCTATTCTATATTCTCTCTATTCCAGTGGTTCTCAACCTGAGGATCGGGACCCCATTTGGGGTCGAACGACCATTTCATGGGGGTCGCCAAACAACGCAATCCGCCATTTTTCCCCCCTTTCCTTAGCTGTGCTACTCCCTTTTCTTCTATTGGCTTTTGAAAGCCAATAGAATAGACTCTCTTGAATAGAGTCTAATTCTATTGGCTTTCAAAAGCCAATAGGAATTGTCCAGGCTGTCTCTGCCCTGCTGAGCCTGCCAAAAGCCCCATTCTGCAAACGGTGCTGCACCAGTTGAGTAGTCCTCAACTTACGACTGGTTGAGTAGTCCTCGACTTATGACCGGTTGGGGATC
This sequence comes from Crotalus helleri, assembly GCA_024509115.1. Taxonomy (NCBI): domain Eukaryota; kingdom Metazoa; phylum Chordata; class Lepidosauria; order Squamata; family Viperidae; genus Crotalus; species Crotalus helleri. The sequence continues at coordinate 110,231,019 of JAKSXO010000004.1, read as the reverse complement.
ACGGCATTAAAAAGGTTGAGAACCACTGCTCTATTCTATTCTATTTTATTCTATTCTATTCTATCCCATCACATCACATTCCATTCTATAATATTGAAAAAAGGCTTTCTAAGATAAAGTAAAATACTAAAAAAAAGAGTACTGTTAATCCTATAATGATAGGAAACTGCCTGGATGCAAATCCAAAGACAGGATTTCAGTTTGACTCAAAGATGATCCGATTTGCAGCACTTAGGAAAACACTGCACACACCAGCGACAATAGGCTGATACTCCTTGAGCATATTGACTTAACAGGTGTAATCTAATAGTAATTATACTCGCCCCATTAGGCAGCTGAAATCTTACAGTGCTCTTGAATATTGTTCATTAAATTAGACCTACCTTTGATTAGTTAAGGGGGCAATGCGGCTGGCAGATTCTCTTCCTGGAAATGTAGAACATGCCTTGAATGGCTTTCCAAAACTCGTTGGAAGTAGCTAAAATGCTGTTTTTGTGCAAGCCCTCAAATCATTGTTGATTTCTGGTGAACGGCAAGAATTCAGGCATGGTTTGCCATTGTTCGCTTCCTGGGGCTGAGAGAGAGTGGCTGGCCCAAGGTCACCCAGCCGGCTTTTGTGCCTATGGTGGGACTAGAACTTACTGTCTCCTGGTGTTTGGCCCAAAGTCACCCAGCTGGCATTCCTGCTTAAGGTGGAACTAAAACTCACCATCTCCTGGTGATTGGCCCAAAGTTCACCCAGCCGGCTTTCATGCCTAAGGCGGGACTAGAACTCACCGTCTCCTGATGATTGGCCCAAAGTCACCCAGCCGGCTTCCATGCCTAAGGCGGGACTTGAACTCACCGTCTCCTGGTGATTGGCCCAAAGTCACCCAGCTGGCTTTCATGCCTAAGGCGGGACTAGAACTCACCGTCTCCTGGTGATTGGCCCAAAGTCACCCAGCTGGCTTTCATGCCTAAGGCGGGACTAGAACTCACCGTCTCCTGGTGATTGGCCCAAAGTCACCCAGCTGGCATTCATGCCTAAGGCGGGACTAGAACTCACCGTCTCCTGGTGATTGGCCCAAAGTTCACCCAGCCGGCTTTCATGCCTAAGGCGGGACTAGAACTCACCGTCTCCTGGTGATTGGCCCAAAGTTCACCCAGCCGGCTTTCATGCCTAAGGCGGGACTAGAAATCACCGTCTCCTGGTGATTGGCCCAAAGCCACCCAGCCGGCTTTCATGCCTAAGGCGGGACTAGAACTCACCGTCTCCTGGTGATTGGCCCAAAGTTCACCCAGCCGGCTTTCATGCCTAGGGCGGGACTAGAACTCACCGTCTCCTGGTGATTGGCTCAAAGTCACCCAGCTGGCTTTCATGCCTAAGGCGGGACTAGAACTCACCGTCTCCTGGTGATTGGCCCAAAGTCACCCAGCTGGCTTTCATGCCTAAGGCGGGACTAGAACTCGCCGTCTCCTGATGATTGGCCCAAAGTCACCCAGCTGGCTTTCATGCTTAAGGCGGGATTAGAACTCACCGTCTCCTGGTGATTGGCCCAAAGTCACCCACCTGGCTTTCTTGCCTAAGGCGGGACTAGAACTCACCGTCTCCTGGTGATTGGCCCAAAGTCACCCAGCCGGCTTTCATGCCTGAACTAGAACTCACTGTCGCCTGATAATAGGCCCAAAATCTATCATGCCACCCATGACTTCTGGTGGCAAGCTGTTCCACTGATCGATTGTCCTGACTGTTAGGAAGTTTCTCCTTAATTCCAGGTTGCTTCTCTCTTTGGTCAGTTTCCAACTGTTGTTTCTTGTCCTGCCTTCTTCAGGCGCTTTGGAGAATAGCTTGACCCCCTCCTCTTCTTTGGGGCAGCCCCTGAGATATTGGAACACTGCCATCAGGTCCCCCCTAGTCCTTATTTTAATTAAACTAGACCAGTGATGGCGAACCTTTTAGAGACCGAGTGCCCAAACTGCAACCCAAAACCCACTTATTTGTCCCCAGGTGCCGGGTGGGCATGGCCCACTGGGTGGGCATGGCTGTGGTCATGGCAGACTGGGTGGGTGTGGCCAAGGTGGGCATGGTCACCTCGATGTTGCTCGTGGGGAAGGACACCTGTGGGGGCCTAGCAGGGTTAGGGGAGATCCAGGGGGTCTCTGGCAGGTGGGGCGGAGGGCAGGAGGCTCGTCCTGTGGGGTGAGGCGAGGCGAGGCAGGGCGGGGGTGCCATTGCCACGGGGCAAAGCGATGCAGGGGCCAGGGTGGCTGCTGCCTGACACCATTGGCCCCCGCACTGCTGCCTGACACCATTGGCCCCCGCACACAGAGGCCAGCAAGCGCATGGGGGCCGACAGTGTCCATCAGCAACCACAGACCGCCGGCCCCTCAACCGGGCGCACTCTGGGGCTCTGCAGCCCACCGCCAGCAATTCAGAGAAGCCGCCTCTGAGCTGGACAGCCGGCCAACAGCTGAGGAGGCGATACAGTGCGTCATTCCCAGGAAAAGGAGAGCATGCGAGGCCAGGAGGGATGGGATTGGGGGGGAGGGAAACCAGCCATGCTGTGATGCATCCGGCCACCTGGGAGCTCAGCGAATTAGTGGGTGGCTGGTTGAAGAGGGACAGTTGCCATCTCCAAGGCATGGCGCGCGTGCCCACAGGGAGGGCTCCGAGTGCCACCTCTGGCACGCGTGCCATAGGTTCGCCACCACTGAACTAGACATACCCAATTCCAGCCACCGTTCCTTATATGTTTTAGCCTCCAGTTCCCTGATCATCTTTGTTGCTCTTCTCTGCGTTCTTTCTAGAGTCTCAACAATTTGTTTTATATTGTGGTAATCAAAACCCAGATGCCGTATTCCAGGTGAGGCCCTACCAAGCTTTATGAAGTGGTCCCCTGGAATGATAATACTAATATTATTATCCGTTGCTTTTCCCTTCGTTCTCATAGCTGCTGTTCTCTTTCCTTTCTTACAGATACCAAACTGCTAGAAAGACCCAGCTTGGATCATTGCTCTGTGCAGTTCCAGATCCCCAGTGTGGATCCCCAGATAGGGGGTCCTGCTTGCAGGTAGCCAACAATCCAGGCATGCGCGCGCACAGCTTCGCAGGTGGGAGCGGCAGGCATGAGCACCTGCCCCTTGCACGAGTGGGGGCTGCTATGCCATGGTTCCCACTAACAAAACACTTCAAAGAACTTCCAGGCATTGTTTATCCTAAAAAGCCTTTAATCGTGTCGGCGCAGCATGGTGGAGGCCAAGATCTGAATTCCCCTCCCCTGAGCACATAATATTCAAGCATAATTCCCTTCACTAATTTGCAGTCATAAATCAATGTTCTCCAATCAGTTTGAAGGGCAAAGTTTCCCTTCCCAGTTCTGTAGCCCTTAGTTTCTCACCTTAACTCATTCCCCACACACATTCTTTCTCCTCCCCTCCCAGCATCATCTAATTTAACTCTAAAAGTACCACACAGCTTATACAGAGAGTGGCTGCCTCTTCCTATTTTGTCAAAGCAAGAACATCCAATGTTAGCAGCATTGACGTGCTGCTTGTGTGCTGCTTGTGTGAACCCACCGCTCACTGGCCTGGTGGCAAATAGGCCACTGCCAGTCGTGGGCTGCAATCCACAGGTTGGGGACCCCTGTTTCAGTCCAACCCCCTGATGTCAACGCTGCTAACGTCGGATGTTTTTGCATTGACAGGTGGAAATGCAACCATTTTTGTCTTTTGCTTTTAGACTTAGATGACGCTGGGGGGGGGAGGAATGTACGTGAGAGTTTAACTAGACATAACAATGCTGAACTTAGTGTGAGAACCAAGGTTATTGAAATAAGAGATGATAAGAAATGGCAGGCTGGTGGGTAAATTTTGTTCAGAATAAATATGGGATTAGAAAGTATTATTTAGCTTTTGAATAATTTATAGTGTAAAGTTGTTATGGTTAGATTTGTTGATTTTAATGTATTGGAGTTAAAGTGTTTTTTCAATTTTATTTAGGATTTATGTATAGCTGATTGATGTTTATTTAATTTTTATGTTTTTTCTGTTTTTTTTAGCTCTGTATTCAGCTCTGGGAAAGGGGGAGGATTATGTGGGGGGGAGGGATTTTATTGTAAAAAGATTATAAAAATTTCAATTAAAAAAAAAGAAAAAAGAAATGGCAAGCTGGAAAACTGAAGGGGAAGCCCGCATTTCAAGCTAATTGGAGAATGTGATTTATGACTGCGAACTGGAGGAGGGAATTGTGCTTTGATACTATGTGATCAAGGGAGGGGAACTCAGTTTTTGGCTTCAGTTATGTTAGTGCCGATGCTATGCTATTCCAATAAAGATTCTTTAAGGTAAACAATGCTTCGAAGTTCTTTGAAGAGTTTCATCTGTCGGAACCAGGACACCGGTTTCTAACAGGAATCTCCTTTGCCTGCAGCCCCAACCGTGCCTGTCCTGCTTGCGTTCCTAATGCCGTTTGGGATTCTGCAATTCTGCTGAGGTGCCTTCAGAATCGTCACGAAGCCGAGCTCTCGAAGCTGGAGACCGCCAATGGGGAGGTGAGCCGTGAACGTGGGTCTCTGGGCAGGAGAAGCTGACAGGAGCAGAGGCGAAGGTTGGGAGAAGGTCCAGGAGAAGATCTAGAGAAGATGGTGGAACCTGGAGAACTGCTAAGAAGACATTTCCCGACAGTGAGAACAATTAACCTGTGGAAGAGCTTGACTCCAGAAGTTGTGGATGCTCCAACACTGGAAGTTTTTCAGAAGAGAATGGACAGCCATTTGTCTGGAGTGGTATAGGATTTCCTGCCTGAGCAGGGGGTTGGACTCGATGACCTCCAAGGTCCCTTCCAATTCTGTTATTCTATTCTATTCTATTCTATTCTATTCCCATCACCATCCTCATCTATTCTATTCTGTAATTCTATTCTGTAATTCTATTCTGTTCCATTCCATTCTGTTATTCTATTTTATTTTATTCTATTCTGTAATTCTATTCTATTCTATTCTATTCTATTCTATTCTATTCTATTCTATTCTATTCTATTGTTATATTCTAATTCTATTCTATTGTTCCATTCTAATTCTATTCTATTCTATTCTATTCCCATCACCATCCTCATATATTCTATTCTATTCTATTCTATTCTGTAATTCTATTCTATTCCATTCCATTCTGTAATTCTGTTCTATTCTAATTCTATTCTATTGTTCCATTCTAATTCTATTCTATTCTATTCTATTCTATTCTATTCCCATCACCATCCTCATCTATTCTATTCTATTCTATTCTGTAATTCTATTCTATTCCATTCCATTCTGTAATTCTATTCTATTCTATTCTATTGTTCCATTCTAATTCTATTCTATTCTGTAATTCTATTCTGTAATTCTATTCTGTAATTCTATTCTGTAATTCTGGTGTAGGTGTTTGGGCAGGGGGTTGGACTAGATTATCTGCAAGGTCCCGACTCTTGTTATCCTATTCTGTTCCCGTGACATGGACTAGATCAACTCTAGATTCAGAAGCAATAGGAGTTTTTTTTCTGAACTCTGCATGAAGTCCTCGCTGCCACCAGACGTGGCGATGGCCCCTGACCTTCTCAAACAGAGAGGACAACTCCGTGGAGGAAACCATGACTTCCCATAAGGTGGTCAGGTTCTTGAGAACTTCCTTGTTTTTCTCTAACCTGAGGATTTGCTCACCTGGCTGCAGAAATGGACCTGACAGCATCTCTCTCTCTCTCTCTCTCTCTCTCTCTCTCTCTCCCTCTCCCCCTCCCTCTCTCTCTCTCTCTCTCTCTCTCTCTCTGCTTTGCAGCTGGCGTACAAGATTTATGAATGGGGCCGGCTGCTCAGAGCTAAGGACGCCGAATTGGAGGACCAGACGGACAGGTGAGGGGTCTCCGTGGGACCTCTCCGCTCTTCCTTGGTGGGGGCCTGGCAGCCTGGGCCTCTCGCCCCAGATCGAAGAAGGACAGGGCTATTCAGATGGTGTCCTGATCCGTGGCACGCTTCACCTGTGGTTCCCAACGATGGTGACTTTAAGATATGTGGACTTCAACTCCCAGAATTCCCCAGCCAGCTATGCCAGCTTTCATGCTAAGGTGGAACTAGAACTCACCGTCTCCTGTTGATTGGCTCAGGCACCCAACTGGCTTTCATGCCTAAGGCGGGGCTAGAACTCACCGTCTCCTGGTGATTGGCTCAGACACCCATCTGGCTTTCATGCCCAAGGCGGGGCTAGAACTCACCGTTTCCTGGTGATTGGCTCAGACACCCAACTGGCTCTCATGCCTAAGGCGGGGCTAGAACTCACCGTCTCCTGGTGATTGGCTCAGACACCCATCTGGCTTTCATGCCCAAGGCGGGGCTAGAACTCACCGTTTCCTGGTGATTGGCTCAGACACCCAACTGGCTCTCATGCCTAAGGCGGGGCTAGAACTCACCGTCTCCTGGTGATTGGCTCAGACACCCAACTGGCTCTCATGCCTAAGGTGGGGCTAGAACTCACCGTCTCCTGGTGATTGGCTCAGACACCCATCTGGCTTTCATGCCTAAGGCGGGGCTAGAACTCACCGTCTCCTGGTGATTGGCTCAGACACTCATCTGGCTTTCATGCCTAAGGCGGGGCTAGAACTCACCGTCTCCTGGTGATTGGCTCAGACACCCAACTGTCTTTCATGCCTAAGGCGGGACTAGAACTCACCATCTCCTGGTGATTGGCTCAGACACCCATCTGGCTTTCATGTCTAAGGTGGAGCTAGAACTCACCGTCTCCTGGTGATTGGCTCAGACGCCCAACTGGCTTAGGCCTGAAAGCTGACTGGTAGCTTTGGGCCCATCACCAGGAGACAATGAGTTCTAGTTCTACCCTGGGCAGGAAAGCCAATTGAATGACTTTGGGCCAATCACCAGGAGACGGTGAGTTCTAGTTTTGCCATAGGCATGAAAGCCAGCTGGGTGACTTTGGACCAATCACTGGGAGACGGTGAGTTCTAGTCCTGCCTTAGGCATGAAAGCTGGCCAGATGACTTTGGGGCCAGTCCATCTCTCTCAGCCCAGCCTACCTCACAGGGTTGGTGTTGGGGGGGAAAAAAAGAGGAAGGAGAATTAGGTACGTTCCCCATCTGGAGTTACTCGTAAAGTATTAAAGGCAGGCTTAAAAACAACAACAACAAATGAATAGAACCAATCCAGACACACCTCGTTTAGGACAGGGGTCCCCAACCTGTGGGCTGCACCCCAGTACCCAGTAGCTAAAATGCTGTTTTTGTGCGAGCCCTCAAATCATTGTTGACTTCTGGTGAAGGGCAAGAATTCAGGCACGGTTTGCCATTGTTCGCTTCTTGGGGCTGAGAGAGAGTGGCTGGCCCAAGGTCACCCAGCTGGCTTTTGTGCCTAAGGCGGGACTAAAACTCACTGTCTCCTGGTGATTGGCCCAAAGTCAGCCAGCTGGCTTTCATGGCTAAGGCAGGACTAGAACTCACTGTCTCCTGGTGATTGGTCCAAAGTCACCCAGGCTTCTTTCATGCCTAAGGCAAAACTAGAACTCACCATCTCCTGGTGTTTAGCCCAAAGTCACCCAGCCAGATTTCATGCCTATGGTGGCACTAGAACTCACCAGCTCCTGGTGATTGGCCTAAAGTCAACCAGCTGGCATTCATGCTTAAGGCAGAACTAGAACTCACCGTCTCCTGCTGATTGGCCCAAAGTCACCCAGCTGGATTTCATGCCTATGGCGGCACTAGAACTCACCAGCTCCTGGTGATTGACCTAAAGTCAACCAGGTGGCATTCATGCTTAAGGCAGAACTAGAACTCACCGTCTCCTGGTGTTTGGCCTAAAGTCGACCAGCTGGCATTCATATCTACGACTGCGAGACGTGAAAACAGGGCAGGGCCAGTGAGGATCGCATTTGCGTCGTGTGCGTGCCAAACGCTTCCTCCTCCCATTCCTGCGGTCCACCAACCGAGAAAGTCAGGTGACCTCTGGTTTAGGGTTTCTGTTTACAGTGAGGAGGGAGCAAATATCTCCTGGTGTCCTCCCTTTCAGGCTGGCCGCTCTGAGCCGCCAACTCTGTGATCTGGAGGACTGGCGCTGCCGGCTGCGGAGCCAGGCGGAGGAGTGGAGTCGCAGGAACGGCGCCCGGAAAGCCGCGTACGACTCCCTGCAGCGGCGTTTCCAGCAGCAGGACGGGGAATTGCGCCAGGCGCTGGAGAAGGGGGAGGAGCTGCTCCAACCGGCCCTGCGGAGGAAGGCCGACTGGGCCCGGCGCGAGAACGACAGGATTGAAAGGTGGGACGGGTGGAGGGAGCTGAGCCAGAGGCCGGAGGGGTCTTTGGAGAGCCTGAGGGTCTGTGGTGTTTCTCTGGGCTGGGTTGTTTTCCTGCAGACGTCCCAGGACCCAGCTAGGGAACGTCGTCAGTGCCAAGAAGGGTGGAATTTGCCACTTGCACTGGCGACGTTCCCTAGTTAGGTGTTGAAACGTCTGCCAGAAAACCGGCCAGGTCAGAGCACCAAGGACCCCATAAGTCATCCTCCTCCTCCTCCTCCTCCTCTCCACAAACCCCCCTCCCTTCTAGCACTGATGATGTTACCTAGTTGGGTAATGAAATGTCTGCAAGAAAACAAGCAAACCCAGAGAGCACCAGGGACCCCACAGCCCTCCTCCTCTTCCTCTTCTCCTCCTCTCTCCTTCTCCACAACCCCCCGCCCTTCTAGCACTGATGATGTTCCCTAGTTAGGTCAGGAAATGTCTGCAAGAAAACAGCCAAACTCAAAGAGCACCAAGGACCCTAAAGTCGTCATCCTCCTCCTCCCTTCTAGCCCTGATGACGTTCCCTGGTTGGGTGATGAAACATCTGCCAGAAAACAATCCAGCTCAGAGAGCACCAAGGACCCCCAAGTCATCGTCGTCGTCTTCCTCCTCCTCCTGGCACTGATGACGTTCCCTAGTTGGGTGACGAAACGTCTGCAAGAAAATAACCCAGCTCATAGAGCATCAAGGACCCCCAAGTCGTCATCGTCCTCCTCTTCCTCCTCCTCCTCCTCTTCTTCTTCCTCCTCCTCCTCCCTTCTAGCTCTGATGACGTTCCCTAGTTGGGTGATGAAACGTCTGCCAGAAAACAATCCAGCTCAGAGAGCACCAAGGACCCCCGAGTCGTCATCGTCCTCCACCCATTCCTCCTCCTCCTCTTCTTCTTCCTCCTCCTCCTCCTCCCTCTCCTCCTCCTCCTCCAATGCCATTCCCTTCTAGCACTGATATTGTCACTTAGTTGGGTCATGAAATGGCTGCAAGCTCAGAGAGAGCTCTAAGTACCCCATAGTCGTCGTCCTTCTCCTCCTCCTCCTCCTCCTCCTCCTCCTCCTCCTCCTCCTCCTCCTCGTAGTACTGGTGACACTACCTAATTGGGTCAAGGGAGCAACCAAACTCACGGACTACCACGGAGCCCAAAGAGACACGGAAAGATACAAAACCCGACAGCGGGGAAAAAGCCCTGGTGTTCCACGGCCTTTGCCCTTTGAGTTTATTTTATTGGTTTTCTTTTTCGTTTGTTTATTTAGTGTTTTATTATTATTATTATTGTCATTTTAAGATTCTATTTTTACTTTATTTTTCATTCGGATATTTGTGTCGGGGGATGGACAGGTGCGCCTCCCAAGCAGGTTTAAACTCAGACCGAGGACTGACCCATTACCTCCGGGAGGGGGGGGGAGTTGCTTCAAAGGTGGCAGAACTTTTCCAAAGAAAATTAAAACGCTTTCTTTTCCTTCCAGGGCGAAGCAAACACAACTGACGAGGGAGCTGCAGGCAGCCACCCAGTCCACCCTCGGGCTAAAGATGTGAGTTTGGCCTTTTTGGCGGCATGTGCAAACGTTCCCCCTCGGGTGTCACACACACACACCCAGACAGATTAAGGCAGTGGTTCTCAACCTTTTTAATGCCGCGACCCCCAACCGGTCGTAAGTCGAGGACTATTCAACTGGTGCAGCACCGTTTGCAGAATGGGACTTTTGGCGGGCTCAGCAGGGCAGAGACAGCCTGGACAATTCCTATTGGCTTTTGAAAGCCAATAGAATTAGACTCTGTTCAAGAGAGTCTATTCTATTGGCTTTCAAAAGCCAATAGAATAAAAGGGAGGAGCACAGCTAAGGAAAAGGGGAAAAAAATGGCAGACTGCGTTGTTTGGCGACCCCCGTGAAATGGTCATTCAACTCCAAATGGGGTCGCGACCCACAGGTTGAGAACCGCTGGATTACCTTGCAGGTGTCCATGCAGGCAGTCCTCAACTTACGACGGTGACTGGGCTCGCAAGGGCAGTCGTAAGTCCCGAAAGGGGTCATCACGTGACCGTAATGGGTTTTATGTTTTGGGAGGGTTTTTTTTGCATCCGTCTTTAGGCAAATCTCACGGTCGCTAAGCAAAGCCACCTTGCGCTAGGAGGTGTCTCTCTTTTTTTTTTTTTTTGCTGGAAATGATTTACCTTGTTGCTTACATTGGCTTTAAGACCCTTTAAGAGTCACCCCCCCCCAGGCGAGATGGGCGGCGTGTAAGTTTAGCAAGTAAATAAGTAAATAAATAAAATTATGCAAAGGTCAGGAGGAAATGGAGCAATGCTTCCAGTGGGATGGAAACTCAGCGAGGAGAGAAGCAATCTGGAACTAAGGAGAAATTTCCTGACAGTTAGAACAATTAGCCAGTGGAACTACCTGCCTCCAGAAGCGGTGAATGCTCCAACGCTGGAAGTTTGTAAGAAGAGACTGGACAGCCATTTGTCTGAAACGGTATAGGGCCGTGGTGGTGAACCTATGGCACGGGTGCCAGAGGCGGCACTCAGAGCCCTCTCTGTGGGCACGCGCGCCGTCGCCCCAGTCTTAGGCCTTCAGCTGGGTTTTATAAAACCTTTTCGCTTTAGGCCTCCGCCGCCATGTTGGAAAAAAAAGGTTCAATCAATCAATCAATTTCAGCTTCTCGCGGGAAAAAAAAGATCTCGCAAAGTTGAAATTGATTGATTGAACTTTTTAGTCCCACCCAGTCTGACATTACCACTGCAGCCATGCCCACCCAAGGGGTCACGCCCACCCGGCACCTGACGATACATAAGTGGGTTTTGGGTTGCAGTTTGGGCACTCGGTCTCTCAAAGGTTCACCATCACTGGTATAGGGTTTCCTGCCTGAGCAGGGGGTTGGACTAGTCCAGGGCTTTTCAACCAGTGGTACGGGTACCACCTGTGGTCCATTGGCACCTGGCAGGGGGTACGCAACCATCCTAGAAAAGGGGTCATGTGAGCTGAACCAGGGGCAGCACCGCACAAACCTGAGCGAGAGACGGCTGGAGCTGCAGGGCTGTCAGGGCTCAGCGGAAGCGCCAGGATCAGCGCCAGGTTCCAGCTGGAATTTGGCCGCTGATCCTGGCGCTTCTGCTGAGCCCCGAAGAAGCGCCGATCAGCTGGAATGTTGCAGCCTCTCCAGGGTCTTGTGATTCACATTCAGATGCTTGGCCACTGATTCATATTTATGACGGTCACAGTGTCCCAGGGTCATGTGAAGTGACCAAAACCTGCTGCAACCACCCAGCAGACGGGGGGGGGGGAGTAAAAACCAAACACCCCCCACCCCACCCCTGCTGCCAATCCTCAACAGAAATGCTCACAACAATGGAAACCTGGGACAGGAGGAAGACGCGGCCGGGCGGGCAGGCAGGTGTCTTGCTAGGCTGTGGCTTGGGGGGGGGCACTTTTTTCAGTGCCATTGTAACTTCGAACAGTCACTAAGCGAACTGTTGTAAGTCGAGGATTACCTGTACTTTATCACTTTTTTCATTTTTTTTTTTTTTTTTTTGGTCATCCAGTTTTTGACCCCTTGCTAGGCAATTGGTGGTACTCGGATATTGCCATATCCTAAAAGTGGTACAATGGGTGAAAAGGTTGAAAAGCCCTGGACTAGATGACCTCCAAAGTCCCTTCCAACTCTGTTATTCTGTTCTGTTCCGTTCTGTTCTGTTCCATTTAATTCTATTCCTGTTCTGCATTCTATTCTATTCTATTCTATTCTATTCTATTCTATATTCTATATTCCATTCCATTCTATTTCATATTCTATTCTATTCCATTCCATATTCTATTCTATTCTATTCTATTCCATTCCATATATTTCCATTCTGTAATTCTATTCTATTCTATTCTATTCTATTCTGTATTTTTATTCTGCATTCTATTCTATTCTGCATTCTATTCTGTATTCTATTCTATTCTATTCTATTCTATTCTATTCTGTATTTCTACTCTATTCTGTATTTTTAATCTATACTATTCTACTCTATTTCTGTTCTGCATTCCTATTCTATTCTATTCTGCATTTCTATTCTATTATTATTATTTTTATTATTATTATTACTACTACTACTACTATTATTATTATTATTTAAAATGTCCTCCGTTGCCGCTTTCTGATCTTTGAATGTTCTTCCTTGTTAGAGAATCCGAAAAAGTGAAAACAGGAGAGCAGAAGTTGGCCGGCAGACACCTTCCCAAAGAGAAAAAAGGAGATGAAAAATTGTGCAAAAGACCCTTTAGGTGAGGGATCAAACCCTCTCGGAAGGGATGTCTCTGGCCTTTGACTTAACAGCCATCCATTAAATGGCCGTTCACAGTTACAAGGGCCCTGAAAAAAGTGAGTGATGACTAGTTTTCACACTTAACGACCGTTGACGCAGCTTCCCCACGGTCACAGTGATCAAAATCCAGACGCTCAACAGCCGACTCACATTTATGATGGTTTCAGCATCCCGGCGTCACGTGATCACCATTTCCGACCTTCCCAGCCAGCTTCCAACAAGCAAAATCAACGGGGGGGGGGAGCCGGATTTGCTTAACGACCACCTGGTTCACTTAGCAACACGCAGCGATTCGCTTAACGACCCTGGCAGAAAGAGGTCAATCTGAGTCAATTGCCAAGGCTCCGAGTTCTGATTGCGCAACCCTGGGGATGCTGCATTGGCCGTCAGTGTGAAAAACGGTCGTAACTCCCCTTTCTCGGTGCCGTTTGTCACATCAAACGGTCACTAAACGAAGCGTTGTAAGACAAGGATTCGCCTCCACACTCTTCCCTTCTCTTCTGTCTTTGATGGTTTTATTCCCACCCAAGGGTTTTCCATCCCTGCTTTTTTTTTTTTTAATAAAATGTTTATTAATTTTCTAATTTTATATTTAGATATTTAAAAAGCAACGTGGTGGCTGGGTTAATCAATAGTTCAGTAACATACAAACATTTTTAAATAGAAATCTCAGACTACAACCTCAAATATTTCTTCTCTTTTCCCCTTAATATTTACTATCTCGTATTTAAGCTAATACAGTTCTTATTATATCAACTAAACCGGGGTAGGCAACCTTGGCTCTTTTATGACTGGTGGACTTCAGCTCCCAGAATTCCTGAGCCACCCATGCTGAGGAGAAATGGAGAGGTTTCCATGCTGAGCCATGTTGGCTGAGGAATTCTGGGAGTTGAAGTCCACGAGTCATGAAGGAGCCATAGTTCCCCCATGCTGGCTGAGGAATTCTGGGAGTTGAAGTCCACGAGTCATGAAGGGGCCATAGTTCCCCCATGCTGGCTCAGGAATTCTGGGAGCTGAAGTCCACGAGTCATGAAGGGGCCAAAGTTTCCCCATGCTGGCTGAGGAATTCTGGGAGTTGAAGTCCACAAGTCATGAAGGGGCCATAGATTCCCCCATGCTGGCTCAGGAATTCTGGGAGTTGAAGTCCCCGAGTCATGAAGGGGCCAAAATTACCCTCATACGGGCTGAGGAATTCTGGGAGTTGAAGTCCACGAGTCATGAAGGGGCCATAGTTCCCCCATGCTGGCTCGGGAATTCTGGGAGTTGAAGTCCACGAGTCATAAAAGAGCCAAGGTTGCCTACTCCTGAACTAAACAAAAACATCACTATTACATTTATCAATACGTTTTTAGCTTACACATATCTTAATTACTTAATTACATTCAATCTTTACAGTCCATCAACGTCCTGCTATTAGTTTTTCCCAATTCTTCGTTTCCCACCCATATTCAAATTTAACCATTTGACATTTATAATTTCCAGGTTTTAGGCAACCAAAGTTTCCTTTTATCTCAATTCATAACAGAATCTAATATTCCAAATACATATCTTGTCTATTCGGCTATAATCTTGTTCTGTTTCCTAAAAGTTACCTATTTCCCCCCCCCCCCAACCCCATCTCTTATCCCTGCTTTTTTATTTCCTGCTTCAGATCGGCCTCTGCGAGTTCTCTCAGCACCCCCAGATACAAGGGCTTCCTCAAGGGCTGGTTTGAGTAAGTGGCTTGTTTGATTTTTACGTGGGGGGGGGGAAGGCGTAGCTAACATCTGTCCCATTGGGTCTCGAAGTCGGCGAGGTTGACCTTGCAGGGTCGTTGTTTTCTGTGGTTTTGCACGCTGGCCCCGGGACTTTCCGTGGACCGGCAGGTGGGTGGGATGAAGGCCAGGGCATGCTGGTTTAGTGTCTTTTAGCAGGCTTAGGAATGTGAAACTGGGGTTGAGTTGTGCGCTTCCTTTCTCCTCCCTCCCCTCTTTTCCTTCTTTCCTTCCTCTCTCCCTCCCATCTCCTCCCTTTTTCCTTCCCTGTTTCCCTTCCCCTCCCTCTCTTTTTCCTTCCTCCCTCCCTATGTTCCTTTCTTCCTCTTCCCTGTTCCTATCTCCTTCCTCCCTTTTCCCTTCCTCCCTTCTTTTGCTTTCCTTTCTTACTTCCATCCTCCTTCTTTCCTTCCTTCTACCTTCCTTCCTTTTTCACTCCCTTTTCCCCTTTCTCTCCCTCCCTCTCTTCTTCCTTCCTTTCTTCCTTCCTTCTCTCCCTCCCTTTGTTCCTTCCTTCCTTTCTTGCTCTTTTCTTACCTCCTAGCTCCCTCCCTCCCTCCCTTCTCTTTCCTTCCTTTCTTACTTCCATCCTTCTTTCCTTCCATCTTCCTTTTTCACTCCCTTTTTTCCTTTCTCTCCTGCCGCCCTCTCTTTTTCCTTCCCTCCTTCCCTCCCTCCCTCCCTCCCTTTGTTCCTTCCTTTCTTCCTCTTCCCTTACTTCCTGTCTCCTTTCTTCCTCCCTCCGTCCCTTCTCTTTCCTTCCTTTCTTACTTCCATTCTCCTTCTTCCATCTTCCTTCCTTTTTCACTCCTTTCTTCTCTTTCCCTCCTGCCCGCCTTCTCTTTTTCCTCCCTCCCTCCCTTTGTTCCTTACTTTCTTCCTCTTCCCTTCCCTCCCATCTCCTTTCTTCCTCCCTCCCTTCTCTTTCTTTCCTTTCTTACTTCCATCCTCCTTCTTTCCTTCCTTCTACCTTTCTTCCTTTTTCCTCCCTCTTCCCCTTTCCCTCCCTCCCTCTCTTTTCCTTCCCCTTCTCCTACCTCCCATCTCGTTCCTCCCACACTTCCACTTCCTTCCTCCCTGCTTTCATTTACCTTAATTATTAGTTAACAGTTTTTATCACTATACGTCTGTGTCTATTTCTGTGTTTGTGTGTGTGTGTGTGTGTGTGTGTGTGAAAAGACTAAAAACTGGGATAGAAAGTATGAACTGATCCCATCGTTGTGTAAAGGTGTGAAAGTTGGTGATCCGCAAGTTGGTGAGCTGTTTGTGCGTGACACTCCCCACAAGGCGTCCAGGGGCAGAGGCAGAGATGAGATTTTGGGGGGCCGGGGGTGTGTGAATGGGGTCCTTTCTGCATGGATTACATCCCGCAGATAGATAGATAGATAGATAGATAGATAGATAGATAGATAGATAGATAGATAGATAGATAGATAGATAGACAGACAGACAGACAGACAGACAGACAGATAGATAGATGAGAATGATTGATAAATGATAGATAGATAGATAGATAGATAGATAGATAGATAGATAGATAGATAGATAGATGAGAGAGATGATTGATAAATGATAGATAGATAGATAGATAGATAGATAGATAGATAGATAGATAGATAGATAGATAGATAGATAGGAGGGAGAGATGATAGATAGATAGATAGATAGATAGATAGATAGATAGATAGATAGATAGATAGATAGATAGATAGATAGATAGATAGATAGATAGATAGATAGATAGGGATGGATGATGGATGGATGGATCCAGATAGATAGATAGATAGATAGATAGATAGATAGATAGATAGATAGATATAGATGGATAGATAGATAGATAAGAGAGGAGAGACGAGAGAGAGAGAGAGAGAGTTGGATAGGTAGGTAGGCAAGCAGACAGACAGACATAAAAGAGATTTCTGCGTGGATAACATCCCGGGGTGGGGTGGGGTGGAGGAGACCCTTCTGCATGGGGAGGGGAGTGGGTGGGTGGGTGGGTGCAAAGAAGACTAGAGGGCAGTCCAGGGGGAAGGGGAAGCGTTGGGGGTCTTTGCAGACCCTGGAATGAGGGAGGGTCCCTACTCAGAATTGTGGTTTTCCCCTTGCAAGTTTCAGATTGAAACGTGGTAACTCGGTCAGCAGCGGCTCCATGGATCAATATGGCAGCTTGCCTTTCTGCATGGCTGCCTGCCTCCCCTCCTGCGTGGCCGACGAACAAGTAAGCTGGTTTGTTCCAGGTCTATCCGTGGGTTGTTGGTTCGCCTCCTTGCTATCCTGGTTTCATTTTGGATACTGCTCTCTTCTCGCAAAGCGCGGGGCAGAACACAGGTAATCCTCGACTTACGACCACAGTGGAGCTCCCAGACTTCCGTTGCTAAGCGAGACGGTTTTCCAGTGAGTTTTGCCCCGTTTTACAACCCTCCTTGCCACGGTGGTTAAGTGAATCGAGGCAGAAGTTAATAACACGGTTGTTAAGTGAATATGGCTTCCCTCGTTGACTTTGCTGGCCAGAAGGTCACAAAAAGGGGCTCACGTGACCCCCCCGCGGGAGGCCATGACCGTCATAAATATGAGTCAGTTGCCAACTATCTGGATTTTGATCGCGTGACCACGGCGGAGGCTCAAGAGGTCGTAAATGTGAAAAATGGTCCCAAGTCCCTTTTTTTCAGTGCTGTTAAAACGTCACTCACTAAACCAGGGTTAGGCAACCTTGGCTCTTTTATGACTGATGGACTTCAACTCCCAGAATTCCTGAGCCAGCATGGGGGAACTATAGCCCCTTCATGACTGGTGGACTTCAACTCCCAGAATTCCTGAGCCAGCATGGAGGAACTATGGCCTCTTTATGACTCATGGACTTCAACTCCCAGAATTCCTCAGCCAGCATGGAGGAACTATGGCCTCTTTATGACTCATGGACTTCAACTCCCAGAATTCCTTAGCCAGCATGGGGGAACTATGGCCCCTTCATGACTTGTGGACTTCAACTCCCAGAATTCCTGAGCCAGCATGGAGGAACTATGGCCCCTTCATGACTTGTGGACTTCAACTCCCAGAATTCCTCAGCCAGCATGGAGGAACTATGGCCTCTTTATGACTCTTGGACTTCAACTCCCAGAATTCCTCAGCCAGCATGGGGGAACTATGGCTCCTTCATGACTCGCGGACTTCAACTCCCAGAATTCCTGAGCCAGCCTGGCTCAGCTTGGAAACCTCTCCCTTTCCCCTCAGGAATTCTGGGAATTGAAGTCCACCAGTCATAAAAGAGCCAAAGTTGCCTATCCCTGCACTAAACAAATTGTTGTAATTCGAGGACTGTCTGAATTTGTCGGCCACAGCTTTCCCTCCATGTGCCCCTGTGAAGACTGAGTCGGGCTGTGCCAGGCTGCTGTGGCTTTGTGGCAAAGTTAAGTACCTCACAGTCATTCCTCAACTTACGGCCATTTGATTAAGGATGGTTCTGTGTTACCGCCACACTGAAAAAAGTGACAGGACCAGTTCTCGCACGTACAACTAGTACTTACTTCCCATTTCTAGCAAAAAAAAGCCCCCTCACAAAGAATGGGTTTACCCAATGACCACCTCGTTCACTGAACAACTACTGTTCACTTAATGACAACCACATTCATTTAACAACCGTAATAACAGACAAAAAAGGGTCATAATATCAGGCACAGTTAAATGGTGCTTTACGGCTGCCGTGACATAAAATCCAAAATGCAGGTTCAGTTATGGTCGTAAGTTGAGGACTGCCTTCAATCTCACCTCAGAGAGAGAGAGAGAGAGAGAGAGAGAGAGAGAGAGAAAGAGAAGGAGAGATGAGAAAGAGAGAGATGGAGAAATAGATCAATAGAGAGGGAGAGAGAAGATGGATGGATGGATGGATGGATGGATGGATGGATGGGAGGGAGAGATGATGGATGGATAGATAGATAGATAGATAGATAGATAGATAGATAGATAGATAGATAGATAGATAGATAGGGAGAGAGATGATAGATAGATAGATAGATAGCTAGATAGATAGATAGATAGATAGATAGATAGATAGATAGATAGATAGATAGATAGATAGATAGATAGATGATGGAAGGAAGGATGGGTGATAGATAGGTGATAGATGAGAGAGATAAATGATAGATAGATAGATAGATAGATAGATAGATAGATAGATAGATAGATAGATAGATAGATAGATAGATAGATAGATAGATAATGGAAGGATGGATGATAGATAGATATGGATGGATGGATGGAAGGAAGGAAGGATGGATGGATGGATGATAGATAGATAGGTGATAGATGAGAGAGATAAATGATAGATAGATAGATAGATAGATAGATAGATAGATAGATAGATAGATAGATAGATAGATAGATAGATGGATGGAAGGAAGGATGGATGATAGATAGATAGATAGATAGATTGATAGATAGATAGATAGATAGATAGATAGATAGATAGATAGATAGATAGATAGATAGATAGATGATGGAAGGAAGGATGGATGATAGATAGATAGATAGATAGATAGATAGATAGATAGATAGATAGATAGATAGATAGATAGATAGATAGATAGATAGATGATGGAAGGAAGGATGGATGATAGATAGATAGATAGATAGATAGATAGATAGATAGATAGATGATGGAAGGAAGGATGGATGATAGATAGATAGATAGATAGATAGATAGATAGATAGATAGATAGATAGATAGATAGATAGATAGATAGATAGATAGATGATGGAAGGAAGGATGGATGATAGATAGGTGATAGATGAGAGAGAGAGATAAATGATAGACAGATAGATAGACAGACAGACAAGAGATGATAGACAGAGTCGCTTTTCTCCCTCGGTGACCCCCCTTCCCTTCCCTTCTCTTCTCCAGGAAGGCCACCTCTCTGAGATCCACGCGGTCGCCTTCAGTCCCAATTCAGGCCTGCTGGCCACGGGTGGCGTGGACAGAGTGATCAAGCTCTGGAGCGTGGCTGGAGGTAAGAGGGGGGACCAGAGGCCTCCGTGGCCTCTCCAGAACAACCTGGGCCGCTTCAGACGCCGCCTCGGACAAGCCGACACAGGCGGAGCTGAGAGAAGAGAACATTTATATCATTTCATGACCCAAACTAGAGAATATCGTCAGTGCTAGAAGGAGATGGGGTTTGCGGGGGGGAGGAGGAGGAGGAGAGAAAAAGGACTGTGGGGTCCTTGGTGCTCTCTGAGCTGGGCTGTTTTCTTGGAGACGTTTCATTACCCAATTAGGTAACATCATCAGTGCTGGAAAGGAATGGGGTTTGAAGAGGAGGAGGAGGAGGAGGAGGAAGAATAACTGGGTTACTAACTTAACAGCTGTAGTGATTTGCGTAACAACTGTGGCAAGAAAGGTCATAAAAGGGGGGCAAAACTCACAAATGGCTCCCTTAGGGGGAAAAAAAAAAAACAGAAAATTTTGGGGTTCAACTGTGGTCGTAAGTTGAGGATATCCTGCATTTCATCTGAACTGTTTGGAATCCTGATCTCCTGCGTCTGACAGCTGTGCCTGCCTCCTTGCAGATGTTGGCACACAGACACACACACACACACACACACCATAGAAACCCCGCCCCACCAGCTTTTGCTTTGCTTTTGAGCGCATCTTCCGTCCTTTGTCATTGTTTTATTATAATAATAAAGTTGGAAGGGACCTTGGAGGTCATCTAGTCCAACCCCCTGCTCAGGCAGGAAACCCTAAACCATTTCGGACAAATGGCTGTCCAGTCTCTTCTTAAAAACCTCCAGTGCTGGCGCATTCACAGCTTCTGAAGGCAGGTTGTTCCATGGATCAATTGTTCTCACTCTCAGGAAATTTCTCCTTAGTTCTAGGTTGCTTCTCTCCTTGATGTGTTTCCATCCGTTGCTTCTTGTCCTGCCTTCAGGGGGCTTTGGAGAATAGCTTGACTCCCTCTTCTTTGGGGCAGCCCCTGAGATACTGGAAGGCTGCTATCGTGTCCCCCCTTGTCCTTCTCTTCATTAAACTAGACATTCCCAATTCCAGCAACCGTTCCTTATATGTTTTCAGGCTCCCTGGAGGAGAAGCAAACCTTGGACGTATCCAGTGGGAGCATCACCAGCATCGCCTTTGATCCCTCAGTGAGTACAAAGCCCGGCTAGTAAAACCCTTTTTGGGTCTTTGCAGGTGATGTGAGTAAGAAGGGAACAGAGTACAGGTAGTCAGGATAACAGAATAAGGGACCTTGGTGGTCTTCTAGTCCAGGGGTAGGCAACCTTGGCTCTTTTATGACTCATGGACTCCAACTCCCAGCTTACTGGGTGGGGCTCCTCCCTTTGCTGGGATTCTGGGAGTTGAAGTCCACGAGTCATAAAAGAGCCAAGGTTGCCTACCCCTGTTCTAGTCCAACCCCCCACACCTTATACAATTTCAGATAAATGTCTGTCCGGTTTTTTTTCCCTTAAAAACTCTCCAGGGATGTCGCACCCACAACTTGTTTTGTTCCAAGGTGAGCTCCAGGCAGTCCGTCATTTACAACAGCTCATTTAGTAACTGTTCAAAGTGATTTATGACCATTTTTCACATCTGAATTTGGGTACTTGGCAACTGACTCTTGTGGATGATGGTTGCAGTGTCCTGGGGTCATGTGGGAGGGTGGGAGGGAGGGAGGGAGGAAGGAAAAGAAAAGAGAAGGAAGGAAGGAAAGAGGGAGGGAGGAAGGAAGGAAGGAAGAAGGAAGGAAGAGAAAAGAAGGAAAGAGGGAGGAAGGAAGAAAAAGAGAAGGAAGAAAAGGAGGGAGGAAAGAAGGAAGGAAGGGAGAAAAAGAAAAGAGAAGGGAGGGAGGAAGAAAGAAAAGAGGAAGGAAGAGAAAAGGAAGGAGAGAGGAGAAAGGGAGATAGAAAAAAAGGAAAAGGAGAAGAGAAAGAGAAAGAAAGAAAGGAAAGAAAGAAAGAAAGAAAGAAAGAAAGAAAGAAAGAAAGAAAGAAAGAAAGAAAGAAAGAAAGAAAGAAAGAAAGAAAGAAGTGTTACAGCACCAAGTTTGATGAGTGTGTCTTTACAGGGAGAGTGGTCAACTGCTCAGAGATGAGCAGCAAATGAATTTGATAAATAAAATAAAATTTAAAAAGTGTGCAAAAAAGACTTTTCCACTTAACGTACAGCAGAGGGCAGACAAAGCTGCTTAGGAAAACTTCAGCCAAACGCACAATTCCATCAAATCAACATTTTGGAAATACAGAACCGTTTTCTGCCCTAGTAAATAATTTCCCTGTTGCTGATTTTTTTTTTTAATAAACCTTTATTATTTTTATAAACAACTTAAGGTGGCAAACGTACCAATACTCCGTCCTCCTCCTGTTTTACCCCATAACAATAACCCTATGAGGTGGGTTGGGCTGTACGAGACACACTGGTCCAAGGTCACCCAAGGTCACCCAGCTGGCTTTCGTGCCTAAAGCAGGACTAGAACTCACCGTCTCCTGGTGATTGGCCCAAAGTCACCCAGCTGGTTTTCATAGCTAAGGCAGGACTAGAATTCCCAAGTCTCCTGGTGATTAGCTAAAGGTCACCCAGTTAGCTTCTATACCTAAGGCGGGACTAGAACTCACTGTCTCCTGGTGATTGGCCCAAAGCCACCCAGCCAGCTTTCATAGCTAAGACAGGACTAGAATTCCCAAGTCGCCTGGTGATTGGCCCAAAGTCACCCAGATGGTTTTCCTACCTAAGGCAGAACTAGAACTCACTGTCTCCTGGTGATTGGCCCAAAGCCACCCAGCCAGCTTTCATAGCTAAGACAGGACTAGAATTCCCAAGTCGCCTGGTGATTGGCCCAAAGTCCCCCAGCTGGCTTTCCTACCTAAGGCGGAAGTAGAACTCATCGTCTCCTGGTGATTGGCCCAAAGCCACGCAGCCAGCTTTCATAGCTAAGACAGGACTAGAATTCCCAAGTCGCCTGGTGATTGGCCGAAAATCCCCCAGCTAGCTTTCCTACCTAAGGCAGGACTAGAATTCACTGTCTCCTGGAGATTGGCCCAAAGTCACCCAGCCAGCTTTCATAGCTAAGGCAAGACTAGAACTCACCGTCTCCTGGTGATTGGCCCAAAGTCACCCCGCCAGCTTTCATAGCTAAGACGGGACTAGAACTCACCGTCTCCTGGTGATTGGCCCAAAGCCACCCAGCCAGCTTTCATAGCTACGACAGGACTACAATTCCCAAGTCGCCCGGTGATTGGCCCAAAGTCACCTAGCCAGCTTTCCTACCTAAGGCGGAACTAGAACTCACCGTCTCCTGGTGATTGGCCCAAAGTCCCCCAGCCGATGTTCATGCCTAAGGCAGGACTAGAACTCCCCATCTCCTGGTGATTGGCCCAAAGTCACCCAGCAGTCACTGACCTGCTAATAGGACCTTGAGAAACCTCAGTGTTTGAAGAACCTCAAGCAGCCCTGAGTAAGGTGTAGCTTGGTGGTCCTTTGCCTTTCAAAGGAGTAAGTCCGTTGGAGGAACAGCTTTCACCGGACGGAGGGAGGGAGGTGGGAAGCATCCAAGGAGGACGTCCGTCGCTTCCTGTCCCACAGCTGGGGGCCGTCTCTCCTATCCCTGACATGGATGCTCCTCTCCGAACCTTCTCCTTGTTTAGGGCTGTTGTATCTTAGCCGCCACCTACGACAACGCTGCCCAGTTGTGGAAGGTCAAGGACCGTAAAATTAAGGTGAGTCCCCCTGGGGTGGGTGTCCTGGGTGGGTTTTCCTGGAGGGCGAAAGCCCCCCCCCCCCGACCCTCCTTGGCTAAAATTTGACACAGCGGATCAGAGGGGGTTGCGTGTCGGAGTAAAATGGCCGAAGCAGGACCGGGAGTTCAGGGGAAGGCGGGAACTATGTTGGATGGAAATAGCTTTGGCAAGTTAGATTAGGGTGTGACATAAAATTTAATAAGTGTGTGGATTTAATTGACACCTACTTTCACAAATTAGGGTGGGTTTTTTCCCTACATCCTCCTCCTAGCCCAGAGGTAGGCAACCTTGGCTCTTTTATGACTCGTGGACTTCAACTCCCAGAATTCCTGAGCCAGCATGGGGGAACTATGGCCCCTTCATGACTGGTGGACTTCAACTCCCAGAATTCCTGAGCCAGCCATGCTGAGGGGAAGGGAAAGGTTTCCAAGTTGAGCCATGCTGGCTCAGGAATTCTGGGAGTTGAAGTCCACGAGTCATGAAGGGGCCATAGTTCCCCCATGCTGACTCAGGAATTCTGGGAGTTGAAGTCCACGAGTCATGAAGGGGCCATAGTCCCCCCATGCTGACTCAGGAATTCTGGGAGTTGAAGTCCACGAGTCATGA
Organism: Crotalus helleri; assembly: GCA_024509115.1. Classification (NCBI taxonomy): domain Eukaryota; kingdom Metazoa; phylum Chordata; class Lepidosauria; order Squamata; family Viperidae; genus Crotalus; species Crotalus helleri. The sequence continues at coordinate 110,207,346 of JAKSXO010000004.1, read as the reverse complement.
AGGGGCCATAGTCCCCCCATGCTAGCTGAGGAATTCTGGGAATTGAAGTTCGCAAGTCATGAAGGGGCCATAGTCCTCCCATGCTGGCTCAGGAATTCTGGGAATTGAAGTCCACAAGTCATGAAGGGGCCAAAGTTTCCCCCTATCCTGGCTGAGGAATTCTGTGAGTTGAAGTCCACGAGTCATGAAGGAGCCATAGTTCCCCCATGCTGGCTGAGGAATTCTGGGAGTTGAAGTCCCCGAGTCATGAAGGGGCCACAGTTCCCCCATGCTGGCTCAGGAATTCTGGGAGTTGAAGTCCACGAGTCATGAAGGGGCCATAGTCCCCCCATGCTGACTCAGGAATTCTGGGAGTTGAAGTCCACGAGTCATGAAGGGGCCATAGTCCCCCCATGCTAGCTGAGGAATTCTGGGAATTGAAGTTCGCAAGTCATGAAGGGGCCATAGTCCTCCCATGCTGGCTCAGGAATTCTGGGAATTGAAGTCCACAAGTCATGAAGGGGCCAAAGTTTCCCCCTATCCTGGCTGAGGAATTCTGTGAGTTGAAGTCCACGAGTCATGAAGGAGCCATAGTTCCCCCATGCTGGCTGAGGAATTCTGGGAGTTGAAGTCCCCGAGTCATGAAGGGGCCACAGTTCCCCCATGCTGGCTCAGGAATTCTGGGAGTTGAAGTCCACGAGTCATGAAGGGGCCATAGTTCCCCCATGCTGGCTGAGGAATTCTGGGAGTTGAAGTCCACGAGTCATGAAGGGGCCACAGTTCCCCCATGCTGACTCAGGAATTCTGGGAGTTGAAGTCCACGAGTCATGAAGGGGCCACAGTTCCCCCATGCTGGCTCAGGAATTCTGGGAATTGAAGTCCACGAGTCATGAAGGGGCCACAGTTCCCCCATGCTGGCTCAGGAATTCTGGGAATTGAAGTCCACAAGTCATAAAAGAGGCAAGGTTGCCTACCCCTGTCCTAGCCTATTGTCAGCCCCGCCAGACAGGCCTGGCCAGGAAATCAACTCCACGGAAAAGCTAATCATTTTTATGGATTATTCATTTTATTGAGCATGTTGGAACTTTTACTGTGTGATATCTGCTCCTTCTCCTCCTCTTTATCCATCTCTTCCTCTTTTTCTCCTTCTCATCTATTTCCTCTTCTTCCTCTTTTTCTCTTCTCCTTCACCATCTCCTTCTCCTCATCTATCTCCTCCTTCTCTTTTTGTTCTCCTCTTTTCTTCTGCTGCTCCTTATCTACCCGTTTCTTCTCTTTTCCTCCTCCTCCTTATCTATCTTCTCCTCCTCTTCTTCTCTTTTCCTCTTCTTCTCCTCTTTATCTATCTCTTCCTCTTTTTCTTCTCCTCCATCTCTTCTCCTCATTTATCTCTTCCTTCTCCTTTTCTTTCTCCTCGTCTGTCTCCTCTTTTTTCCTCCTCTTTTTCTTCCACTCCTGCTCTTTATCTGTCTACCCCTCTTCCTCCTCTTCTCTTCTCCTTCTCTTCCTCCTTATCTATCTCCTCCTCTTCTTCTCTTTTCCCCTTCTCCTTTTCCTTCTCTTTATCTCTCTCTTCTCCCTACTTATCTATCTCCTCTTCCTCTTCTTCTCTTCTCCTCCTGTTCATCTCCTCCTCCTCCTCTTCATCTCCTTCTCTTTATCTAACTCCTCTTCCTCCTTATCTATCTTCCACTCTCTTCCTTTCCTTCTTTCCTTCCCGTACCCCTGGTCTCATGAGTGACTCCTCCCTATGTCAACCACCCAAAACTCTTCAGATCTCTGCCTTGACTTCCCCCCCCCCCCAAGGCTGTTAAGGAGATACCCACCTGGATCTTTAGGGAGGAGAAGACAACGTGAGATGGGGAGCGATTCTCTCTTTCTAAAGAGTCGAGATTCTGACACGCTTGTGGGGTTGACGGATTGCTTTGAAGGTTGCTGGAGGTTTAGGTGGGTTTCTGAACTGCTCTGGATTTTTTCTTTTTTATTTTCTTGGCTCTTAATGAGAACATCCGTTTCTTCCGGCCTCCGACATTCCTGCTCACCTAGGAGATTCTCACAGGACACACTAACAAAGTGACCGCCGCCAAATTCAGGTCGACGTGGCACCAGGCGGTGACGGGCAGCCGAGACAGGACCGTGAAAGAGTGGGACCTGGTCAAAGGAGCATGTGAGTGAAGCAGGGGGGGGTGAAGGTTTGGGGGAGCAGCAGGGTGGACCCCCCCACACACACACACACTGTGGTTGAGTTCTTTCGCATTCCAGACCCCACACACACACACCGAATGACAGACTGCTCCCCATCCTTGCAGGTTCTCGGACCATCGAAGTCATATCTTGCTGCTACGACGTTGTGTGTTGCAACAACGTCATTGTGAGCGGCCACTACGACAAGATGATCCGTTTCTGGGACACCAGGTGAGCAGGGCTCCAGGATGGGATAGGATAGGATAGACTAGACTAGACTAGACTAGGAATAAGAATGGAATGGAATGGAAATAGAGTAGAGTAGAGTAAATAGAATAGAATAGAATAGAATAGAATAGAATAGAATAGAATAGAATAGAATAGAATAGAATAGAATAGAATAGAATAGAATAGAAAATATGGAATAGGATAGAATAGAATAGAATAGAAAATGTAGAATAGAATAGAATAGAATAGAATAGAATAGAATATATGAGGATGCTGATGGGAATTAGAATAGAATAGAATAGAATAGAATAGAATAGAATAGAATAGAATGCAGAACAGGAATAGAATAGAATAGAATAGAAAATATGGAATGGAATAGAATAGAATAAGAATATATAGAATAGAATAGAATTGGAGTGGAATAGGAATAGGTTTTTAAGAAGAGACAGTCACTTGTCTGAGATGGTATAGGACAGGTTCTCCTGCTTGAGCAGGGGGCTGGACTAGAAGACCTCCAAGGCCCCTTCCAGCTTTATTCTATTCTATTCTATTAATATTCTGAAGAGTTTTGGATATCTAATGTTCCAGTATTTGAGGGGCTGCCCCAAAGAAGAGGGAGTCAAGGTCTTCTCCAAAGTGCCTGAAGAAGGCAGGACAAGAAGCAATGGATGGAAAATGATCAAGGAGAAAAGCAACCTGGAACTAAGGAGAAACTTCCTGACAGTGAGAACAATTAGCAACGCTGGCTGTGGAATTCTGGGAGTTGAAGTCCACATGCCTTAAAATGGTCAAGGTTGAGAAACACCGATATAGAGTCTGAAGACCCCACCCCAAGATCCCTTCCAGCTCTCCTATTTTATCTTCCATGTGTATGTTGTTAATGCAGATTTTTTTCCCCTCTTGTATAGTCTCTGTTTGAGGAAGAAGAGGGTTTCCTTGGAATTGGGGCCATCTATTTGGGGAAGGGGTCCAGATCAGCGTAAAAAGCTATGCCTGACCCCGTGAAGCCCATAGCTTCCACTGGTGTCTCTCTCTAGTCAAGAGATGAGGTCCTTGGCCTGATCAACTCTGGATGGCCAGAAGCTTTTGGCCAAGATTGGGGCTCTGAACCCGTCTTTTGTGCTTTCTCCCCCAGGGACTCTCAGTGCACACAGGTGGTCCCCGTGGGAGGCAAGGTGACCTCCCTCAGCCTGAGTCCCGATCAGCTGCAGCTGCTCAGTTGCTCTCAGGACAACGCCCTCAAGGTCATCGACCTGAGGATGCACACCGTCCAGCAGGTGTTCAGGTGGGTCAATTGTTCTGAGGCTGTGGGGTCCTTGATGACCTTGGAGCTGAATTGTTGCCCTGAAGACGTTTCATCACACAGCTAGGGAACGTCATCAGTGCTAGAAAGGAATGGGGTTTGCAGAGAGGAGGGGGAAGAAGAGAGGAGGAGTGTGGAGTTCTTGGTGCTCCCCAAGCTTGGTTTTCTTGCAGATGTTTTATGACCCAACTAGGTGACATCATCTGGGCTAGAAAGGGGGGGGGTTGGAAGGAGGAAGGTGAGGAGAACTTCTTCTTGCAACAGCTTACCAGGTGGTCCACTGTTTCTTCAGCGTCTTTGCATAGGCGGCACTTACTGTCTGTTGCTGTTTTCTCAATTTTGACTTTATATGCATTTGTCCTTAAGGCTTGGTCTTGTGCAGCCAGAATTAGTCCCTCGGTCTCTTTCTTCAATTTTCCTGCTCTTAGCCATTGCCAGGTTTTATTATTATCTGCTTTCCCAGCTATTTTTTTCATGTATTGGCCATGTAGTGCTTTGTCTTCCCATGCCTCTATTCTGTTCTTCATTTGGTCTTTCTTGAAGGCCAGTTTGGTCTCTCCAGTAGTTAGTAAGCCTTCCTGATATACTAATTTCAGTGCATCTTCATCATTGTTCTTCAGATATTCTTCCAAAGCCATTTTTTCTTCTTCAACCATCTGATGTACTTGTAGCATTCCATGCCCACCTATCTGCCTTGGTAGATAAAGTCTATCAATGTCACTGCGTGGATGAAGGGCATGATTCATTGTCATTATTTTTCTGGTCTTCCTATCCATTGCTTTTAGTTCTGCTTGAGTCCAGTCCACTATTCCAGCTGTGTATCTAATGACTGGAATTGCCCAGGTGTTGATTGCCTTTATGGTATTTCCTCCATTGAGTTTGGACTATTATTATTATTATCATTCATCGCACAGTCAGCCCGATGTTCAGACTGGATTTGGCATTTTGTCTACCTATCGAGTCCTTACCCAGGACCTGGGATAGGCAGATGTGGATGTTTGATGGTATTACAGGTATCGTCGCAGGATGGAAGCAGTTCCTAATAAGGCCGCCTTTTGCAATTGACTAATAGCAAATTTGTCAATGCCAATGGTGTTCAAGTGGTGCTCCAGTTGTTTTGGGATTGCGCCCAAGGAGCCTACGACTATTGGTACTACCCTTGCTTGCTTTTGCCACAGTCTTTCTATTTCTATTTGTAGGTCTTTGTATTTTGTTATCTTCTCCAGTTCTTTCTCTTCTATTCTGCTATCTCCAGGCACTGCCACGTCCACTATCCAGACTTTTTTGTCTTTCTTATCGACAATTGTTAAGTCTGGGGTGTTATGTTGCAGGTGCTTGTCTGTTTGAATTCTGAAGTCCCAGAGCAGTTTAATTTTATCATTTTCTATGACTTTCTCTATTTTATGATCCCACCAGTTTTTGCTTACAGGCAAATGATATTTTTTGCAGATCTTCCAATGCACCATTGTTGCTACTTTGTCATGCCGCTGCTTGTAATCAGTCTGTGCAATCTTCTTGCAACAGCTTACCAAGTGGTCCACTGTTTCTTCAGCTTCTTTGCATAGGCGGCACTTACTGTCTGTTGCTGTCTTCTCAATTTTGACTTTGTATGCATTTGTCCTTAAGGCTTGGTCTTGTGCAGCCAGAATTAGTCCCTCGGTCTCTTTCTTCAATTTTCCTGCTCTTAGCCATTGCCAGGTTTTATTATTATCTGCTTTCCCAGCTATTTTTTTCATGTATTGGCCATGTAGTGCTTTGTCTTCCCATGCCTCTATTCTGTTCTTCATTTGGTCTTTCTTGTAGGCCAGTTTGGTCTCTCCAGTAGTTAGTAAGCCTTCCTGATATACTAATTTCAGTGCATCTTCATCATTGTTCTTCAGATATTCTTCCAAAGTCATTTTTTCTTCTTCAACCATCTGATGTACTTGTAGCATTCCACGCCCACCTATTTGCCTTGGTAGATATTATCGATCATCGCACAGTCAGCCAGATGTTCAGACTGGATTTGGCATTTTGTCTACCTATCGAGTCCTTACCCAGGACCTGGGATAGGCAGATGTGGATGTTTGATGGTATTACAGATATCGTCGCAGGATGGAAGCAGTTCCTAATAAGGCTGCCTTTTGCAATTGACTAATAGCGAATTTGTCAATGCCAATGGTGTTCAAGTGGTGCTCCAGTTGTTTTGGAATTGCACCCAAGGAGCCTATGACTATTGGTACTACCCTTGCTTGCTTTTGCCACAGTCTTTCTATTTCTATTTGTAGGTCTTTGTATTTTGTTATCTTCTCCAGTTCTTTCTCTTCTATTCTGCTATCTCCAGGCACTGCCACATCCACTATCCAGACTTTTTTGTCTTTCTTATCGACAATTGTTAAGTCTGGGGTGTTATGTTGCAGGTGCTTGTCTGTTTGAATTCTGAAGTCCCAGAGCAGTTTAATTTTATCATTTTCTATGACTTTCTCTATTTTATGATCCCACCAGTTTTTGCTTACAGGCAAATGATATTTTTTGCAGATCTTCCAATGCACCATTGTTGCTACTTTGTCATGCCGCTGCTTGTAATCAGTTTGTGCAATCTTCTTGCAACAGCTTACCAGGTGGTCCACTGTTTCTTCAGCTTCTTTGCATAGGCGGCACTTACTGTCTGTTGCTGTCTTCTCAATTTTGACTTTGTATGCATTTGTTATTTGATATTATTATTATTATTATTATTATTATTATTATTATTATTATTATTTCCAAAGTAATGGATGGGGAGGGGAAATAAGAGGAAATATTGATTAACAAATGTGATGTGACAGAATGGGGGGGGGGAATTCAGGAGAGTTCACAGCTGCCCTAAATTTGACTTGAATGGCTTCAAACCCTTTGTTGTGATACAGGCAGTCCTTGATTTAACAATGGTTTGTTTAGTGACCGTTCAAAGTTACGTGGGAGGCTAGATGGGGGGAAGGGAGAGAGGGAGGGAGGCAAAGGGAGGAAGGAAAGAGAGTGACAAGGGAGGAAAGGGAGGAAGAAAGGAGGGGAGGGAGGGAAGGAAAGAAGGAGGGGAAAAGGGTGAAAATAAAGGAAGGCTAGATGGGAGGAAAGGAGAGAGAGGGAGGGGGGAAGGAAAGAGTGAGAAGGAAGGAAAGAAGGAAGGAAGGAAGGAAGGAAGGAAGGTAGGAAGGAAGGAAGGAGCATGGGGAGGAGGACGACGACGTCGGCAACAACGAGAAGCAGGGGGAGAAATATGAAAAGAATGAAGAAGAGAAAAAAGAACGAAGGAACTCGGTCTGAAGCCTCCTTGGGACATTTCCTGCTGGCTGGGGACGCTGACCCCACTCTCCCTGCTTTATCCTCCCCACTACGTCTCCTTTGCACCTAGCAGGGTGTTCCTTTCATCCTGACCCTCCCGGAATACGAAGACAAAAACCCCAGATACCAAATTCAGTTCTGATTAGAAACCCTTTTCGGTGGGCCATTTTAGGCGCGGATTTTGCAACCACCGCCAGAATTTACGTTTTTCTTCCCGCAAGAGGCTAAAAAAAACCTCTTCGGGAAAACTAGATTTGTAGTACGGGCTCGTGGCTTTTATATCTTTCGCATCTTTCCTTTAAAACTTCAAGAAAGATTTTTTTTTTTCAGCCCTTCGCCAAGCGAGGGGACACGTTCTGTTCGTTTTTGAAGGCGCTCAACTGTTCCATATGCGGGGTGGGGGGGCAAACGGCAGCCCGATCCTATTTTAAACCCCGCTGACTTAATCCCGTCCCAACTGTTTATACCCCGGCTTTTTCCTCTTTGCAAGCCATTTTCCTTTCTTCCTCGCCGACGTTCTTTCTTTGAAGGCCTTCCCCTTAAAAATAAAATAAAATAAAATAAAATAAAATAAAATAAAATAAAAATAAAGCAGGGCCTATGACTCATGAGCCCTCGCTGCCAAAGGCTAATCTTGGCTCGGCCGGCTGTGGATGATGCAGGTTGTAGTCCGTGCCAGCCAAGACTGCAATGCAGCAGGGGGGTGGTGGTGTGGTATCCCTCCGTGCAAGATCCTGCATCAACTTCCTTGTACACACACACACACACACACACACACACACACACACACACACACACACACACGAAAAACCCCCAAGCAAGCCCCATCTTTGCTTGCCCAGATTTTCTGTTTCCCACCCCCCCCCCATTTAAAAACACCTCCCACCCTCTCCCAACACACCCTGAGGGTCACAAAAGGCCACCGTCCTCTCTCCGTTTGGCTCAGATTCTTGTTTTCTGCAAATGCCATTTGGCTTGGCTTCCGCTTTGTGGATGTGTGTGTGTGTGTGTTTTAAAAAAAGCATGATTTTGCTCCATGGGTTTGGGTTTTCCAAATTGCTTCCCCTTCTCATTCCTGCACTCACGCACGCACACACACACACACACACCAAATCTGCTCTTCCTGAATCCCAGGTGCAATGCTTGAACCTTGAATCTTGAATCCCAACAACACAACAAGGTCAGGACGCCCCGACATTGACAGGACTTACGCCCGGTCAACACACTGACCGGGGCGTTGTGTTATCCAGGAACATCCCTTGGGCCGGAGATGTTTTTGATAAATAACACAACGCCCCGGTCAGTGTGTTGACCGGTCGTAAGTCCTTTTGAAGTCGGGGTGTGTCCTGCCCTCCGTTGTGTTGTTTTCCCCTGCTGTCGATGGAGCTTGGGCTTAAGAGGAGGCACACCTGGCTTCTGGGACCCAGGGTGTGTGTCTTGTGTGTGTGTGTGTGTGTGTGTGTGTGTGTGTAGCAGTTTTTCCCTGGCAGTAAGGACATTTTTGTCCAGCCTGGCCTTCCCTTGGGGAAGATTGTGTGTACTTGCAGAGTTTCCTTTGTGGTTGTGAGTCAGAAGAGGGGGGGCTTTGGATGACAAGATTGGCAGAGGGCAAGTTGTTTTTGTGACTGTGTCTTCTTCAGATGATCTGCCTGGTGTAGGGAGATGGGATCCAGATAGCCCCGGTAGCCCCTTCCCTCTCCTTCTGTCTTTTCCCTTCTCAATCCTTTTCTTTCTTTCTTTCTTTCTTTCTTTCTTTCTTTCTTTCTTTCTTTCTTCCTTCCTTCCTTCCCTCTCCTTCTTCCATATTTTTCTTCCTCCCTTTGTATCTTTCTCCATCTTCCTTTCTTTTTTCTTCCCTCCCTCCCTCCCTCTCTCTTTCTTTCTTTCTTTCTTTCTTTCTCTCTTCCTTCCTTCCTTCTTCTTTCATATTTTTCTTCCTCCCTTTGTACCTCTCCATCTTCCTTTCTTTTTTCTTCCCTCCCTCCCTCTTTCTTTCTTTCTCTCTTTCTTTCTATCTTCCTTCTTTCCTTTTTTCTTTCCTTCCTTCCATCCTTTCTTCTCCTTCTTCCTCCCATTTTTCTTCCTCCCTTTGTACCTTTCTCCTTTCTTTTCTCTTCCCTCCCTCCCTCTCTCTCTCTTTCTTTCTTTCTATCTTCCTTCCTTTTTTCTTTCCTTCCTTCCATCCTTCCTTCTCCTTCTTCCTCCCATATTTTTCTTCCTCCCTTTGTACCTTTCTCCATCTTCCTTTCTTTTTTCTTCCCTCCCTCCCTCTCTCTTTCTTTTTATCTTCCTTCCTTCCTTTTTTCTTTCCTTCCTTACATCCTTCCTTCTCATTCTTCCTCCCATATTTTTCTTCCTCCCTTTGTATCTTTCTCCATCTTCCTTTCTTTTTTCCTCTCTCCCTCCCTCTCTCTCTCTTGCTCTTCCTTCCTTCCTTCCCTCCTTCCTCCCTCTCTTCCTCCCTTCTCTTCTTTCCTTTCCTCAATTCCTTCCTTCCTTCCTCCTTCCCTCTGACTCTCCTTTCTTTCATTCCCTTCCCTTCCTTCCTTCCTCCCGTCCCCTCTCATCCCCTCCCTTAACCCCTCCCTCCCTTGTCTCCTTGCAGAATCATAATTCTACAGTTGGGTTCCAAGCAATCCACCACTTTGCAGAGCCAAAAGTGTGTGTTTGTGTGTCTGTGTGTGGTCTGATTCAAAAGAGCACTGATGACGTTCCCTAGCTGGGTCATGAAATGTCTGCAAGAAAACCACCCAGCTCAGAGAGCACCAAGGACCCCACAGTCCTCCTCCTCTTTGCAAAACCCCCTCCCTTTAGCACTGATGTTGTTACCTAGTTGGGTCATGAAACGTCTGCAAGAAAACCGCCCAGCTCAGAGAGCACTAGGACCCCACAGTCGTTGTCCTCCTCATCCTCCTCCTCCTCCTCCTCCTCGCAAACCCCACTCTCTTCTAGCACTGATGATGTTACCTAGTAGGGTCAGGAAACAGCTGCAAGAATACAACCCAGATCAGAGAATTCCACAATTCCCAAGAAATTGTGACCCCCAGTCCTTTGACCTCCTCACACACCCATTCCCCAGCTTTTTAGCTGAAAAATGAGTTCTCTCCCTGAGCTGTAAAACAGAAAAAGAAGCTTGTGCTGTCTGCAAATTCAGCCATGAAGTAGCTGCTACACGATGGAATCCGAGGCTACGGCAACTTCAGCTTTCCTTTAATATTGCTTTATTTAAATTTACATCCTTCCCTTCCCACCCTGGAAATTAATACAATGAGCAGCACCCATGGGAGCTCATGGCAATTAAAAATATGATTAAAATGATATTGCAGCAGCCTAAAACAAAATGCAGATTGCGTTGCGTTGCGTGGAGCAAAAGTTTCCGGAAAGGGGGCAAGTCAACCTTTTGAGCAGAAAAATTCTTCCCAGCTCTGCCTTCCTTTTCTCCTTGCAAGATCAATACTCTGTTTTTAATCATCGTCATCGTCATCATCATCTCCTCAAACCTGCCTGATCGAGGGCCCTCGAAATCAGCTCAATTATTGTAGTGAAGATAAGCTGGAGAGAAAGAGGCCTCCAGGGCAACGTTTTGAAATAAATATTATACGGGGATAAAATTGAACTGCTTTGCTAGCTAATCACTGGAGAGGCAGTTTGGTCTAGTGGTTAAAACACCAGGCTAGAAAGTGGGAGAGTTGAAGTCCTGCCCAGATGGCTGGGTGACTTTGGGCCAATCACCAGGAGACGGTGAGTTCGAATCCTGTCTTAGGCATGAAAACCAGCTGGGTGATTTTTGAGCCAATCATCAGGAGATGGTGAATTCTAGTCCCACCTTAGTTATGAAAGCCAATTGGATGAGTTTGGGCCAATCACCAGGAGACGCTGAGTTCTAGTTCCACCTTAGCTATGAAAGCCGCCAACTGGATGATGTTGGGCCAGTCACCAGGGGACGCTGAGTTCTAGTCCTGTCTTAGCTATGAAAGCCAACTGGATGAGTTTGGGGTCCTTGGTGCTGTCTGAACTGGGTGGGTTTCTTGCAGACGTTTCCTGACCCAACTAGAGAACATAATCAATTCAAGAAGAGAGTGAGGCTTAGGGAGAGGAGGAGGAGGAGGAGTAGGAGGAGTAGGAGGAGAACTGTGGGGTCCTTGGTGCTCTCTGAGCTTGGTGGCTTTTTTGCAGACGTTTCATGACCCAACTAGGGAACATCATCAGTGCTAGAATGGAGGAGGAGGAGGAGGAGGAGGAGAAGGAAGGAAGGAAGGAAGGAGGGAGGGAGGGAGGGAGGGAAGGAAAGAAGGAAGGAAGGAAGGAAGGAAGGAAGGAAGGAAGGAAGGAAGGAAGGAAGGAAGGACTGTGAGTTCCTTGGTGCTCTCTGAGCTGGGTGGTTTTCTTGCAGACGTTTCATGACCCAACTAGGGAACATCATCAATGCTAGAATAGAGGAGGAGGAGGAGGAGGAGGAGGAGGAGGAGGAGGAGGAGGAGGAAGAAGACTGTGGGGTCCTTGGTGCTCTCTGAGCTGGGTGGTTTTCTTGCAGACATTTCATGACCCAACTAGGTAACATCATCAGTGCTAGAATAGAGGAGGAGGAGGAGGAGGAGGAGGAGGAGGAGGAGGAGGAGGAGGAGGAGGAGGAGGAGGAGGAGGAGGACAACGACGACAACTGTGGGGTCCTTAGTGCTCTCTGAGCTGGGTAGTTTTCTTGCAGACGTTTCATGACCCAACTAGGGAACACCATCAGTACATTCTGGTCTACAGGTATCTTCCTGAATTAATTTGCTCTTGATCCTTTTATTTCCCTCCCCCCGGTCGATGAGTTTATTTAAGCTTTATTTAAGCTGTACGCAGCAGTAGCTCCTTTCACTGGAAGCTGCCCTTTCCCTCCAAATGACGCTAAGCTAATCGGTCGTAAGTCAAGGACTGTGGCTCCTTGCCTTCGACGTCTTTCAAGCTGACTTGTCAATAAACGTTAGCAGACTATTTTTCAGTTCAGGTTTTCACTCCGTTGGCCATTAGGAAAGACCCAAAAAGAAAAAAGAACTTTTACTAGTTTATTTAAAAGTTTGTGTGTTTGGGGGGTTTTGTTGTTGTTGTTGTTTTTAAAGATGGTGCTTAATATTGTGTGCCATCATTTCACAACTTCCTTGGCACCAGCAAGGAAAAAAGAAAAAAGAAAACCCACACAAGACTTTTCACTAAATAAAATTTGTCCTCTTTTGCCCTCTGCTTGTGTTCTCTCGGGCTTACTAACAGCAATAATTTATTTATTATGCATTTCGGACTAAGTGCAGCGCTTAGAATAAAATAATTGGTGCAATAATATATGTAACATCAGAATACGTAAGGGACGGAGAAAAGGATGGACTGTGAGTGCAGAGAAGAGCAACAAAGATGATCAGGGGGCTGGAGGCTAAAACATATAAAGAATGGCTGCTGGAATTGGGTATGTCTAGTTTAATGAAGAGAAGGACAAGGGGGGACATGATAGCTTGTTCCAGTATCTCAGGGGCTGCCCCAAAGAAGAGGGAGTCAAGCTATTCTCCAAAGCGCCTGAAGGCAGGACAAGAAGCAACGGATGGAAACTGATCAAGGAGAGAAGCAACCTGGAACTAAGGACAAACTTCCTGACAGAACAATTAACCAGTGGAACAACCTGCCTCCAGAAGCTGTGAATGCTGGAAGTCTTTAAGAAGAGACTGGACAGCCATTTGTCTGAAATGGTGTAGGGTTTCCTGCCTGAGCAGGGGGTTGGACTAGATGACCTCCAAGGTCTCTTCCAACTTTTTATTTATTTATTTATTTATTATTATTATTATTTGAGTTTTGCCCCATTTCATGACCTTTTTACCAGAATCACTGCAGTCGGTCACTGAATCATGCCGTCGTAAAGCAAAGCTGACTTCCCACAGTGACTTTGTTTGCCGGAGGCGTTCTAGGAAAGTCGCGGAAGGGGGTCACGTGACCCCGGGAAGCTGCAACAGTCATAAGTCCATGCCAGTGGCCGAGCCTCTGAATTTTGATCCCGTGATCCCGTGATGCTGCAACGGTCACACGTGTGATAAACAGCCCTCCTTTTTTTCAGCGGTCACTAAACGAATCACTGAAAGTCGAGGACTGCTCTTAATTTATCCTGTTCTTCACCCCAAGGGCTGGTTACAAGAAATTACAAGAAATTTCCAGATTGAGACGTTTTCAACCCACCCTCGATCGAGGACGCCCGATCCAAATCCATTTTTCCAAACCATTTTGTCACCTGTGCAACAAAACTCACCCCGACAAAAACAGACACTGGTTGTTATTTTTGCCAAAAATAGTCGGTGTGAAAAAAAAAAAAAGAAACAGCCAATGTTTGCTCTTAAAATCCTCAATTACAGCAAATCTGCACCCCTCCCAATTAATTGCACCGTTGGCTGATTAATAAGCAACCCGTGGTGCAGTCTGCAAAAAAGAAAAAAGAAAAAAAGAACTTTTGACGCGAGCAAGGCAGGCTACCGTAGATAGATGATTGTGTGGATTGTGGCTTTCAATCCTCCAATATCCTGGGTTGTATAAACAGGGGCATAGACTCAAGATCACGGGAAGTATTAATAATAATAATAATAATAATAATAATAATAATAATAATAATAATAATAATCCCCCAGTGAGGCACTACCTTGACGTGGTTGTGGGGCTTGTGTACTCTGAGGAAGATGAGAGCTATGCCAGAGGTTCAACCATACTGGACAGGTCTCATCAGAGGAGTCAGACAAAGAGTGTCTCTCCCATAAAAAATATGGTGAGACGTAAATTTCAGAATGCCATACCGGCTCGGACGTCGCCCGGGTTAACAAGGTCCGCACTAGATATTGGAGTTCCTGGATATCTGGTGAAAAATGGGTTACAGGACTCAGGACTGTTGGCTGAGCAACCAGGGCCAGCAGCTGCAGAACTACTGGAAGAAAAGGTGTTTACCCGTCGCAGATACACAGTGATGGAAAACAAAGAAATAATGATCTGTTACTACAGATCAAGTCCAACAAGACGAGGATATCTAAAGCGAATGCACCAATTCTGGAAAGAACAATATCCAGAATCAGAAATAACAGAACAGAGACTAGCAGATCAACGCCGATTTATAACAAGAAATAAAGTATTTACAGAAACAGAATTGGACGAACTGCAAAGGTTTACCCAGGGCAAAGAAATCAAAGCCTTACAAGAAGTAATTCAGAATGTAGAGGCAAACCAGGGGGAGTTGGCAGTGAAAGAATCCAGTAGAGATATACAACTGTTCTCATTTGGAAACCAGGCACCTCTTCCTCAGGAAGAACAAAACCCTCTAACTAAAGAAATAAAAGAATTGAAACAAAGAATAATTGAGCATCTAGAACAGCACAAAAACAACAGAATAAGGCTGCCTGCATTGAAGCTTGTTCCAAAGAAACAGCTAGCACAAGCATTAAAAGATGCAAATACTGCAATAGCAAGTATAAGCACCAATTCACTGCAAGAAACAAACCAACTAATGTACAGCACAGCTGCAGTTATAACAGAATACCTGGGATGTAAAATCAACAAAAAAGAAAAACAAACAAATAGTGCACCACAAAAATGGAAGGTTAGACTAGAAAATAAGATCAGCAAGTTAAGATCACATGCAAGCAAGCTAGAACAGATGAAAGAAAAGAAGCTGAAGAACAAGAAGACCAAAGAATACCTAATCAAGAAATACCACTTAGAAACAAGGAAGATCAAGGAAGCACTGGAAATAATAAAGCAACAAATAACAGCTATAGCCAGGAAAATCAGTAGATATGAAGCTCGAATTGCAAACTATAGGCAGAACCTCCAATTTCAATCCAATCAGAAATGTTTCTACCAATCCATCAATGGAGAAACTGCAAGGAATCAGTCAGTACCTGACAAGGAAGAAACAGTGCAATTCTGGAAGCAGATATGGGATAACCCAAAGAAATACAACAAGGATGCAGCTTGGTTAAAAGAGGTGGATGCAAATAAAACAGAAGTTGAAATGAAAGAACTAGTAATAACAACAAAAATGGTAGAAAAAAGAGCAAAGAAAATCAAAAATTGGTCAGCACCAGGTGAAGATGAACTGCATGGGTTTTGGTTGAAACATCTAACTGTTATACACCCACTCATTGCCAAGCAATTCAACAATATACTACAAGGAGGAGAAATTGAAAAGTGGCTAACAAGTGGGAAAACCTACCTAATAATGAAAAATCCAGCAAAAGGGGCAACACCAGGTAACTACAGGCCAATTACCTGCTTACCAACAACTTTCAAATTACTAACTGGTGTGGTAGCTGATGCAGTACAACAGCATCTAGTTGAAAACAATCTCTTTCCACCTGAGCAGAAAGGAAACCGCCCCAATAGCAGAGGAACAAAAGATCAACTCCTAATAGACAAAATGATCTTGGGAAACTGCAAGAGAAGGAAGACCAACCTGAATGTGGCATGGATTGACTACAAAAAGGCATTTGACTCTCTGCCACATGATTGGATAATCAAGTGCCTAGAAATAACAGGAGTAAGTAGAAACATCAGAAAATTCTTCTTTAAGATCTTCTTCACTCTCTTGATGTATTCACCTCTAATCTTTTTCTTGACTTCAGTGTGCTTGATGTTGTCAGCTTGAAGGATACCCAAGTATTTGTAGTATTCTTCCTCATCCAGACTCTTAATGTTATTTTCGTGGGGCATCTTGATTCCTTCAGTTTTCACTATTTTTCCTTGTCTGATAGTAAGTGTGGCACGTTTGTCCAAGCCAAACTCCATTGCAATATCTTAGCTATATTATTATTATTATTATTATTATGGATCATCGCACAGTCAGCCAGATGTTCAGACTGGATTTGGCATTTTGTCTACCTATCGAGTCCTTACCCAGGACCTGGGATAGGCAGATGTGGATGTTTGATGGTATTACAGATATCGTCGCAGGATGGAAGCAGTTCCTAGTAAGGCCGCCTTTTGCAATTGACTAATAGCAAATTTGTCAATGCCAATGGTGTTCAAGTGGTGCTCCAGTTGTTTTGGGATTGCACCCAAGGCGCCTATGACTATTGGTACTACCCTTGCTTGCTTTTGCCACAGTCTTTCTATTTCTATTTGTAGGTCTTTGTATTTTGTTATCTTCTCCAGTTCTTTCTCTTCTATTCTGCTGTCTCCAGGCACTGCCACGTCCACTATCCAGACTTTTTTGTCTTTCTTATCGACAATTGTTAAGTCTGGGGTGTTATGTTGCAGGTGCTTGTCTGTTTGAATTCTGAAGTCCCAGAGCAGTTTAATTTTATCATTTTCTATGACTTTCTCTATTTTATGATCCCACCAGTTTTTGCTTACAGGCAAATGATATTTTTTGCAGATCTTCCAATGCACCATTGTTGCTACTTTGTCATGCCGCTGCTTGTAATCAGTCTTATTATTATTATTATTATTATTATTATTATTATTATTATTATTATATTATTATGGATCATCGCACAGTCAGCCAGATGTTCAGACTGGATTTGGCATTTTGTCTACCTTTCGAGTCCTTACCCAGGACCTGGGATAGGCAGATGTGGATGTTTGATGGTATTGCAGATATCGTCGCAGGATGGAAGCAGTTCCTAGTAAGGCCGCCTTTTGCAATTGACTAATAGCAAATTTGTCAATGCCAATGGTGTTCAAGTGGTGCTCCAGTTGTTTTGGGATTGCACCCAAGGAGCCTATAACTATTGGTACTACCCTTGCTTGCTTTTGCCACAGTCTTTCTATTTCTATTTGTAGGTCTTTGTATTTTGTTATCTTCTCCAGTTCTTTCTCTTCTATTCTGCTGTCTCCAGGCACTGCCACATCCACTATCCAGACTTTTTTGTCTTTCTTATCAACAATTGTTAAGTCTGGGGTGTTGTTGTTGTTGTTATTATTATTATCTCACAGTAATCATCTTTATTATTATTATTTTTTTGAAGGGCGGAGGGATTCAAATGTGGGTCCGAAGGGACCAAGGCTGTGTTCAGGTGAGTCCATTCTGGGACGGCGCACACGATCTTTGATGCTCGACTGCTTCGGGCCTGCTTGAATCCTGCCAGGGTTTTCATCCCTTTGCGCATCATTTTCCCACCTGTGGCGGCAGCGTTGTGCAACGCCTCTGTTTCGAGTGTGTGTGAATGTTTGCTGTGCAACTGGGGACGCAACCCAAAGAAGGAAATTCCCAAAAAAAAAAAACCCATTGATAAATGCTTTAAATAAATAGATATGTGACGGGCTTTAAATAAATAGACAGGTTAAGGTTTCAATGTGTTAAAAGGCCTGGTGGCGCAGTGGTTAGGATGCGGTATTGCAAGGTGACTCTGCCCACAGCCAGCAGTTCGATCCTGACCAGCTCAAGGGGGACTCAGCCTTCCGTCCTTCCAAGGTCGGTCAAATGAGAACCCAGATTGTTGGGGGGCAACAGGCTGACTGTAAACGGCTTAGAGGGGGCTGTAAAATACTGTGAAGTGGTATATAAGTCGAAGTGCAATTGCTGTGGCTATTGTTATTGCTATTCCTTCCTTCCCTCCCTCTTTCCTTTCCTTCCTTCCTTCCTTCCTTCCTTCCTTCCTTCCTTCCTTCCTTCCCTGGTGCAATGGTTAGAATGCAACATTGCAGGCTAACTCAGAACCTAGTGCCAGGAGTTCGATCCTGACAGGGCTCAAGGTTGACTCAGCCTTCCATCTTTCCGAGGTCGGTAAAATGAGGACCCAGATTGTTGGGGGGCAAATATGCTGACTTATACAGCTTAGAGCGCTGTAAAGCACTGTGAAGCGGTATATAAGTCTAAGGGCTATTACGAGAGCTAAGTTCCATCAATTTTATATGTTGTTTTAACTTTGGGTTGGGAGCCCACAGTTGGTTAGAAGATTGGGAGGGTGCTATATAAAGGTTTTTAAAAAATAAAATGAAATAGAGGAAATGAAATGAAATAAAATAAGAAAAGAAAACAAAACAAAACACAGGTAGTCCTTGACTAATAGTAGTAGTAGTAGTAGTAGTAGTAGTAGTAGTAGTAGTAGTAGTAATAGTACCAATAGTCACAGGCGCCTTGGGTGCAATCCCAAAACAACTGGAGCACCACTTGAACACCATCATCGGCATTAACAAATTTGCTATTAGTCAATTGCAAAAGGCGGCCTTACTAGGAACTGCTTCCATCCTGCGACGATATCTGTAATACCATCAAACATCCACATCTGCGTATCCCAGGTCCTGGGTAAGGACTCGATAGGGTAGACAAAATGCCAAATCCAGTCTGAACATCTGGCTGACTGTGCGATGATTGAATAATAATAATAATAATAATAATAATGGCAAAAGCAAG
This sequence comes from Crotalus helleri, assembly GCA_024509115.1. NCBI lineage: Eukaryota > Metazoa > Chordata > Lepidosauria > Squamata > Viperidae > Crotalus > Crotalus helleri. The sequence goes on along the minus strand of JAKSXO010000004.1, from coordinate 110,188,999 downwards.
CAAGGGTAGTATCAATAGTCATAGGCTCCTTGGGTGCAATCCCAAAACAACTGGAGCACCACTTGAACACCATTGGCATTGACAAATTTGCTATTCGTCAATTGCAAAAGGCGGTCTTACTAGGAACTGCTTCCATCCTGCGACGATATCTGTAATGCCATCAAACATCCACATCTGCCTATCCCAGGTCCTGGGTAAGGACTCGATAGGTAGAGAAAATGCCAAATCCAGTCTGAACATCTGGCTGACTGTGCGATGATCCATAATAATAATAATAATAATAATAATAATAATAATAATAATAAAGTGGCAGTGCCTGGAGACAGCAGAATAGACGAGAAAGAACTGGAGAAGATAACAAAATACAAAGATCTACAAATAGAAATAGAAAGACTGTGGCAAAAGCAAGCAAGGGTAGTACCAATAGTCATAGGCTCCTTGGGTGCAATCCCAAAACAACTGGAGCACCACTTGAACACCATTGGCATTGACAGATTCGCTATTAGTCAATTGCAAAAGGCGGTCTTACTAGGAACTGCTTCCATCCTGCGACGATATCTGTAATACCATCAAACATCCACATCTGCCTATCCCAGGTCCTGGGTAAGGACTCGATAGGTAGACAAAATGCCAAATCCAGTCTGAACATCTGGCTGACTGTGCGATGATCAATAATAGTTGGAAGGGACCTTGGAGGTCATCTAGTCCAACCCCCTGCTCAGGCAGGAAACTCTACATCATTTCAGACAAATGGCTGTCCAGTCTCTTCTTATTCATTTAATGACCATTTGAAATTACAATGCCACGGAAAAAAGTGACTTATGACCATTTTTCACACTTAACGACCGTTGCAGCATCCCACGTGATCACGTGATCAAAATTCAGATGCTTAGCAACTGGCAGGTACTTATGGCTGTTGTAGCATCCCGGGCTCCTGCAATCCTCTTTTGCGACCTTTTGACCAGCAAAGTCAAAATGGGGGGGGACACCCGAATTCGCTTAAGAATCGTGAGATTCACTTAACCATATGATTCACTTAACAACTCCTGCAAAAAAAAAAAAAAAGATTGTAAAATTCACCATGACTCCTTTAACGTCCACCTCACTTACTAATGGAAAGTATCCCTCCCAATGGTGGCTGTAAGTCAAGGACTAAAATTGGTCCTCAACATAGAACCACAAGTGAGCCCAAGATTTGTGTCGCTAAGCAAGCTGGTTGCCAAACATCCCAGTTTTGATCACGTGACCATGGAGATGCTGCAGTGGGGATTAAGGGTTGTAAGTGACCTTTTAATAATAATAATAATAATAAAAGTAATAAATAAGAAGAGGAGGAGGAGGAGGAGGAAGAAGAAGAGGAGGAGGAGGAGAAGAAGAGGAGGAAGAAGAAGAAGAGGAGGAGGAGGAAGAGGAAGAAGAAGAGAGGAGGAGGAGAAGAAGAGGAAGAGAGGAGAAGAAGAATAGAAGAAGAGGAGAAGGAGGAGAAGAAAGGAGGAGGAGGAGAAGAAGAGGAAGAGGAGAAGAATAGAAGAAGAGGAGGAGGAAGGAGGAGAAGAAGGAGGAGGAGAAGAAGAAAGGAGGAGGAGAAGAGGAAGAGGAGAAGAAGAATAGAAGAGGAGAAGAAGAAGAGGAGAAGAAGAAGAAGAAGAGAGGAGGAGGAGGAGAAGAAGGAGGAGGAGGAGGAGGAAGAAGAAGAGGAGGAGAAGAAGAGGAGGAAGAAGAAGAAGAGGAGGAGGAGGAGGAAGAGGAAGAAGAAGAGAGGAGGAGGAGAAGAAGAGGAAGAGAGGAGAAGAAGAATAGAAGAAGAGGAGAAGGAGAAGAAAGGAGGAGGAGGAGAAGAGGAAGAGAGGAGAAGAATAGAAGAAGAGGAGGAGGAAGGAGGAGAAGAAGGAGGAGGAGAAGAAGAAAGGAGGAGGAGAAGAGGAAGAGGAGAAGAAGAATAGAAGAGGAGAAGAAGAAGAGGAGAAGAAGAAGAAGAAGAGAGGAGGAGGAGGAGAAGAAGGAGGAGGAGGAGGAGAAAGAAGAAGAGGAGGAGGAGGAGAAAGAAGAAGTAGTAGTAGTAGTAGTTGGAAGGGACCTTAGAGGTCATCTAGTCCAACCCTCTGCTCAGCCAGGAAACCCTATACCATTTTCTCCAGTGCCCTACTAACAAAACGAACTGCCGTGCTTTTCTACCTAAAAAAGCAATCGGACTAGAAGTAGGATTTGTACGTTTCTGTTTCTCACGGAGCTCCTTCTTTCTCTCTTTTCTCATTTCTTTTACGGCCATTTTTTTACATTTGGAATTTCTGAACCGGCAGCCCGGATAAGAGATACGCCTTAGCTGGATCTTCCAGTGGCGCCCTTTTCCTCTGGAACCTGGCCACGGGGAAGCTGGAAATGAGCCTGGCGGGAGTCCACCGGTGAGGAATTATTTTTTCCCCTCGGATGGGTCAACTTAAGAGGAAGCTGCGGAGGTTTGGAGTTCAAATCTCACTCCTGGGGGGGGGAGGGGTAATCAAAAAACATGCAGGACCCATCAATGGAATCCTTTGTCTGCTCTCCTCCACGGTTCTTTCCAAGCCTGTTATTTGTGTTATGATTTCACAGGAAGAGCAGTGGAGACATCTGTTAGGGAGGATTTAAGTTGCCTTTTGCCTGGGGTGGAGATTGGGTGGCCAAGGGTCCCTTCCCAAGGGAGGACCCCACGAGCGCATCGTCCACACCCTGCCGTTAATCACTGTTACACAACCGGGGGTTGGACTAGAAGACCTCCGAGGTCCCTTCCAGCTGTGTTCCGATTGAAATGTGAAGCTCAGCCAGGGTCTTGCTTATGACAGCCTAGAGCAGGGGTAGGCCATCTTGTTTTTTTTATGACTCGTGGACTTCAACTCCCAGAATTCCTGAGCCAACCATGCTGAGGGAAGGGAGAGGTTTCCAAGCTGAGCCATGCTGCCTCAGGAATTCTGGGAATTGAAGTCCATGAGTCATGAAGGGGCCATAGTTCCCCCATGCTGGTTGAGGAATTCTGGGAGTTGAAGTCCACGAGTCATGAAGGGGCCAAAGTTCCCCCATGCTGGCTGAGGAATTCTGGGAGTCGAAGTCCACGAGTCATAAAAGAGCCATAGTTCCCCCATGCTGGCTGAGGAATTCTGGGAGTTGAAGTCCACAAGTCATAAAAGAGCCATAGTTCCCTCATGCTGGCTCAGGAATTCTGGGAGTTGAAGTCCACGAGTCATGAAGGGGCCACAGTTCCCCCATGCTGGCTGAGGAATTCTGGGAGTTGAAGTCCCCAAGTCATAAAGGAGCCATAGTTCCCCCATGCTGGCTGAGGAATTCTGGGAGTTGAAGTCCCCAAGTCATAAAGGAGCCATAGTTCCCCCATGCTGGCTGAGGAATTCTGGGAGTTGAAGTCCACAAGTCATAAAGGAGCCATAGTTCCCCCATGCTGGCTGAGGAATTCTGGGAGTTGAAGTCCACAAGTCATAAAAGAGCCATAGTTCCCTCATGGTGGCTGAGGAATTCTGGGAGTTGAATTCCATGAGTCATGAAGGGGCCAAGGTTGCCTACCCCTGGCCTAGAGAGTAGTGCAATGGCCTCGCCTGGACTAAAATCCTGTCTCTCTCTCTCTCACTTTCTCCCCAGGTCCTCCGTGAATGCTGTGGCTTGGGGTCCCTCCGGGGTCCACATAGGAAGCGTGGACAAGAGCCGCAAAGTTGTGTTGTGGAAGTAGCCAAGAAGCAGAAGACATGGCTGCCAGCACCCCTGTCTCTTTCCTAGACTTGCCCGTTTGTGCCTTCCGAGGTGGATCCCTGGACGTCCGAATGCGGACAGGCTGGTGCGGCTGAGAAGCTGGTGTTCCTTTGGCCCGAGCGCCCCCGATGTGGGCCTTCTTTCTCGCTATGGGGGGCAAGGAGGCAGATGGGGAGCCGAGAAAGTTGGGGCAAGACCCCTCCCTCAATTCTCAATAGGCCTGCAAAGAGAGTTTCCTTACATTGCCGAGTGACCAATCGGTTAGCAACAACCCTGCGGGGTAGGCCGCAGGTGGCAAAGCCTCCTGGAACTCAGCTAGATGACTAGAAGGGGTTCTACGGGGGGGGGTCCTCACCACCACATTTCTGTGGCTAAGCGAGACATTTGTCTGAAAGGGTATATAGGCTTTCCTGCCTGAGCGGAGGGTTGGACTAGATGACCTCCAAGGTCCCTTCCAACTTTATTATTATTATTCTTTGTGAAGCGAGTTTAGACCCATTTTACCCCCTTTCTCCCTGCCGTTGTTCAATGGCTGCCCTTGTTAAATGAGTCACACGGTCGTTAAGTGAGTTTGCTTGTCGGAAAGTCGCAAATGGGGACACCGTGACCGACCCCCCCCAAGGTGCCGCGACTGTCATAAGTAGGAGTCAGTTGCCAAGCCTCTGAATTTTGATCACATGACCGTGGGTGTGAAAAACCGGTCCTAAGTCCCTTTTTTCAGCGCCGTTGTAACTTCGAACCGTCACTAAATGAAACTGCTGCATCGTTCTGTACAGAATTATGGGAATGATAGAATTGGAAGGGACCTTGGAGGCCCTCTAGTCTAGTCCAAATCACCCACCCCTCCCCGGATCAAGTGTGTCATTTTAACAGCCGCTGTGATTCAGTGAAGAACCGTAGCAAAAAAAAAAAAAAAAGTTCGTAAAATCGGATGCAAGCCGCTGAACGACCGTCTCGGTTTGCAGTGGAAATTCTGGTCGTAATTCGAGGATGACCTAGAAGTGGCTGAACTGTGCAGAAAGAGGGAGCAAGACAGCCGGTAGCGGGACAACAAAAAAAAGAATCACACAACAGGCTTTTGTTTTAAACTCCGATTGGACGCTGAGGGCAGACGATTATAGGGGGGGACCAGAGTTCCCCCCCCCTCAGTGAGATCACGAAAGTAAGCCCGGCTTTCCTGCATTCCTTGCAACTCTGCAGAAGATTCTGGAATTGCAAAATCTGCCTGGCAATGTTGCAAGGGAACCAGCTTTTTTTTTTTTCCCCTTTCTTTGCGTCGCACAGTCTGGGAAGGAGGTCTTGGAGGTCTTCTAGTCCAGCCCCCTTTTTGAGCAGGAGATTCTATTTCCAGCGGTGCTTTTTCTAAGCCACGATATAAAAAAAAACCATGTTGAGACTCTGGAAAGAGCGCCAAGGAAAGCAACAAGGATGATCGGGGGACCGGAAGCTAAATCGTATGAAGAACGGTTGCAGGAATTGGGGATGTCTAGTTTAATGAAGAGAAGGACGAAGGGGGGACAGGATAGCAGTCTTCCAGTATCTCGGGCTGCCCCAAAGAAGAGGCAGTCAAGCTATTCTCCGAAGCGTCAGATGGCAGGACAAGAAGCAACGGATGGGAACTAATCAAGAGAAAAACCAGCATAGAATAGAATAGAATGAAGAGAGATGGAATAGAATAGAATAGGAATAGAATAGAATAGAAAATATGGAATAGAATAGAATAGAATAGAAAATATAGAATAGAGTAGATAGGAAATATGGAATAGAATAGAAAATATAGAATAGAATATATGAGGATGGTGATGGGAATAGAAAAGAATAGAAAATATGGAATAGGATAGAAATAGGATAGAATAGAATAGAAAATATGGAATAGGATAGAATAGAATAGAAAATATGGAATAGGATAGAATAGAAAATATGGAATAGAATAGAATAGAAAATATGGAATAGGATAGAAATAGAATAGAAAATATGGAATAGGATAGAAATAGAATAGAATAGAAAATATGGAATAGAATAGAATATATGAGGATGGTGATGGGAATAGAATAGAATAACAGAATGGGAAGGGACCTTGGAGGTCATCTAGTCCAACCCCCCGCTCAAGCAGGAGACCCTATACTATTCCAGGCAAATGGTTGTCCAATCTATTCTTTAAAAACCTCCAGTGATGGAGCACCCACAACTTCTGAAGGCAAAATTCGTTCCACTGATTGATTGTTCTCCCTGTCAGGAAATTGCTCCTTAATTCCACGTTGCTTCTCTCCTTGATTCGTTTCCGTCCATTGCTTCTTCTGCCTTCAGGTGCTTTGGAGACTAGGTCGACACCCCCCCCCCCCTTTCCTTTGGGGCAGCCCCTCAAATATTAGAAGATGCTATCGTTGTCACTCCTGGTCCTTCTTTTTGTTAAACTAGCCATGCCCAGTTCTTGCGACCGTTCTTCAATCTGAACTATGACATTTCCTGAGAGAACAATTAACCAGTGGAACGACTTGCCACCAGAAGTTGTGGGTGCTCCATCACTGGAGGTTTTCAAGAAGAGACTAAACAGCCATTTGTCTGACATTGCATAGAGTTTCCTGCCTGAGCAGGGGGTTGGACTAGAAGACCTTCAAGATCCCTTCCGGTTCTGTTATCCTATTATTCATTTCCACAGGGCCCAGATGCTTAACAGTCTACTTCTTTTCATCAGCTACGAAACGTTGTAAAGAGCTGAGTAGAACATGCAAAAAAAGTTTTCTGCAAATCTGCTCGGAAGGAAGAATGAATCACAGCACATCAACAGAAGGAAGATACAGTTTTTGCGCATCACACACCCCTGGCGTTGTGCGTCCAGCTCTCGGCACTTAAAGTGCTCCTTAGGCATTACTTCACACCTCTTAACACCAAACAGCCCTCGCAAAGGGTGTGGAGCTGGCTGACTGCTCCTCTCTAATCTAATACATTTTCCTCCTGGGGGGGGACAGATGGGGGGGGCTGTCCCACTTTAGCAGTTGGCTGAGTGTCATGAGCTGGCTCAGCTTTGATCTGGAATCTCCGATGCCAAATTGCGCCGCAAAAAATGTGCGTTTTTTCCCCCTCCTTGCTTTGCTGGAGGTGAAAAACATTGGCAAATCCGTTCACGGCAGGCTGAGCAAGCGTGGGATCCCACAGCCGCACCCTGCAGAGAAGGCCAGTTGTATACAGGCAGTCCCCTGATTCTTTTAACGACCGTTCGGACATTGCAACAGCGCTGGGGGAAAAAAGCGACATAGGACCCATTTTTCACACAGGGCAACTGATTCATAGTTACGGCGGTCGCAGCGTCCCCGGGGGGACTCACGGGATCCCCTTCTGAGGGGGGAAGCCGGATTCACTTAACAAGCTTGGCGACTGCATTTTATGGTCGTAAAATGGAGCCAACCTCACTTAATGAGCCGTGGCGGCACAGTGGTTAGAATGCAGTACTGCAGGCTGACTCTGCCCACCGCCAGGAGTTCAATCCTGACCGGCTGAAGGTTGACTCGGCCTTCCGTCCTTCTCAAAGTTGGTAAAAAGAGGACCCAGATTGTTGGGGGGTGATAGGCTGACATTTGTAAATCGCTTAGAGAAGGCTGCAAAGCAATGTGAAGCAGTATATAACTCTAAGGGTTATTGCTATTGACAACTCTATTGCTTAGCAACAAAAATTTCGGACTCCGTTACGGTCATAAGTTGAGGACTCCCCAATTCCAGCCACCGTTCCTTATATGTTTTAGCCTCCAGTCCCCTGATCATCTTCGCTGCTCTTCTCTGCACTCCTTCCAGAGTCTCAACATCCGCACATATTTAGTCTTCATATAAATGGGGGATGTGGGAGTTACAGTTTTTATTGTTGTACATTGGGTTTTTTAATTTTTTTGTAAGCGGCCCAGAGCCACTGAGAGTGAGTGGGGGCAGCCGTATAAATTTAATAAATAAATATGCAAAGAAATAAATTAAAAATGTAGTGGGCTTGTATCTTACAACAGGGAACTTCAACCCTGCCAGCGTGAGTATCTTTGTAGTAAGTGGAGGCTACATTTGGTTAGGTCTGCCAAGGAGGAACGTCTAACGGAGCTTCTCGGAAGCAAGAATGACTATTCCTGTATCATCTTAATAACAAGAGTTGGAAGGGACCTTGGAGGTCTTCTAGTCCAACCCCCTGCTCAAGCAGGAAACACTAGATCAGGGGTAGGCAACCTTGGCTCTTTTATGACTCGTGGACTTCAACTCCCAGAATTCCTCAGCCAGCATGGGGGAACTGTGGCCCCTTCATGACTCGTGGACTTCAACTCCCAGAATTCCTCAGCCAGCATGGGGGAACTGTGGCCCCTTCATGACTCGTGGACTTCAACTCCCAGAATTCCTCAAACAGCATGGGGGAACTGTGGCCCCTTCATGACTCGTGGACTTCAACTCCCAGAATTCCTCAGCCAGCATGGGGGAACTATGGCCCCTTCATGACTTGTGGACTTCAACTCCCAGAATTCCTCAGCCAACATGGCTCAGCTTGGAAACTTTCCCTTTCCCCTCAGCATGGCTGGCTGAGGAATTCTGGGAGTTGAAGTCCACGAGTCATGAAGGGGCCATAGTTCCCCCATGCTGGCTGAGGAATTCTGGGAGTTGAAGTCCACGAGTCATGAAGGGGCCACAGTTCCCCCATGCTGGCTGAGGAATTCTGGGAGTTGAAGTCCACGAGTCATAGAAGAGCCAAGGTTGCCTACCCCTGCCCTAGACCATTTCAGACCAATGGCTGTCCAGTCTCTTCTTAAAAACTTCCAGTGTTGAAGCACCCACAACCTCTGGAGGCAAGTCACATAATGTTGAGTGCCCCAGGACTAGGCCCGAGAGGCTTGCAAGGCCTCAACAGAAGAGGCAGAAGACAGCTGGTGACTCTGCATTTATGGACTCTAGAGGAATGCATGTTTAAAGGTTAGACTGAGACCTCTGGGTTCAAGTGTTTCGCTTGCCCCAACGCACATGACCAAGAAAGCAAAGCTTGGGTCGTGTGATTGGGTTGTCGTCTTCATTCTTTGGACCCCCCCCACAGATGCCTCCTGAAGCCACAGGGTTAGATTGCAATACAGCAGTGAAACGTAACAAACCAACATGCTGACCTGTGAACAAAAATCAACCAGGATTAAACAGGAAGCCCTCCTGAACCCATTTGCTATTACAAACACACCCTATCCCAGGTCAGTTCCTCTTAATGGCGATTAATGTGTTTGTGGCTTTGCAGAGTCTTCAGCCCTGGGCTAGAACAACGCACATCCATCCGTGAAATTGGAATGTGCCCCCTTCACACACCCCAAACCATCCCACCAAACGTTGAGGGCATCTCCAATCACCAGAATATTCCCCACCCCACATGCAAAATGGGTCTGAGAGGTGAACGGTTGAGCTTTAAGACCCATGTATCTCAACCTTGGCAATTTGATAGTGGGTGGGCTTCGACTCCCAGAATTCCCCACCCAGCAAAAGGTTTGTGGAACGGAGGAGGAGGAGGAGGAGGACTGTGGGGTCCTTGGTGCTCTCTGAGCTTGGTGGTTCTCTTGCAGACGTTTCATGACCCAACTAGGGAACGTCATCAGGGCTAGAAGGGAGTGGAATTTGTAGAGAGGAGGAGAAGGAGATGGAGGAGGGGGAGGAGGAGGAAGGAAGGAAGGAAGGAAGGAAGGAAGGAAGGAAGGACGGACTGTGGGGTCCTTGACTCTGAACTGGGTGGTTTTCTTGCAGACGTTTCATGACCCAACTAGGGAACGTCATCAGGGCTAAGAGGAGGAGGAGGGGGGGAGGAGAAGGAAGGAAGGAAGGAAGGAAGGAAGGAAGGAAGGAAGGAAGGAAGGAAGGAAGGAAGGAAGGAAGGAAGGAAGGAAGGAAGGAAGGAAGGAAAGACAGACTGTGGGGTCCTTGGTGCTCTCTGAGCTTGGCGATTTTCTTGCAGATGTTTCATGACCCAACTAGCGAACGTCATCAGTGCTAGAAGGGAGGATGAGAAGGAAGGAAGGAAGGAAGGAAGGAAGGAAGGAAGGAAGGAAGGAAGGAAGGAAGGAAGGAAGGACAGACTGTGGGTTCCTTGGTGCTCTCTGAGCTGGGTTGTTTTCTTGCAGACGTTTCATCACCCAAGTAGGTAACATCATCAGTGCTCGAAGGGAGGAGGAGGAGGAAGAGGAAGGACTGTGGGGTTCTTGGTGCTCTCTGAGCTGGATGGTTTTTTTGCAGACGTTTCATGACCCAACTCGGTAACCTCATCAGTGGCAGAAGGAAGTGGGGTTTTGCTCTCTCCTTAACAAATCCAGCTAGGGCCTTCTGGGAGTTGAAGCTCACCCCTCGTCAGGTTGCAAAAGTTGCATGGAAAGACACTGTTCCAAATGCCCCTGTATGCTTTGCTGAGACACCCCAGCCTGGGCCAGCCACCCTTGGTCCCCCTCCGGACGGCCATTGCGCCTTGCCGGAGATGCCACCAGCTGAGCCTGGAAGTGGCTGAGATGTTCTGCAGAGATGCTTGCAGGATGAGGACCCAGGAGGGCCTGCTTTGAGGTGTGGTTTCTCCCAATCAGTGGAGGGTTCTTTAAAAAGGGCCAAGGGGGGGAATTGTGGCTTGCGGTTTCCTTTGAGGCCTTCGGAGCAGGTAAGTGCCGGGCGGGGCGGGGAGTTAATCTGGTTCACGGCATCCCCCCTTGCCCCCCACCCCACCCCAAAGGCTGGGTTTGACTCAGGGGTGAAAGCTACTTTGTGATTTAAGGAAAAAAAATTTTTTTAAAAATGAGCAGGACCCCCACCCCGCAGTAGTCGGTTTCCCAGCTTTTTTGTTAAACCTTAATTGCATTTGGAATAAGTTCTATTAAAATCATATTAAAAGTGCAGCTCGCCAAAGCATTTTGCCTCTTGATGTGTGAATGTGTTAATGCGGAAAGAGGCTTCCAGAATTTCTGTTTTTGATAGTTCTGTTTCCCCTTTTTTTTAAAGAGGTTTTTTTTCCCTTAGGTCTGTTTGTGTGTCTCTGTGTTGCTGTTTTTGTATGTGTGTGTGTGTGTGTGTGTGTGTGTGTCTCTCTGTGCCTGTGTCTGTGTATTTCTGTGTCTCTGGGTGTTTATATGTCTCTCTGTGTATTTATGTCTGTCTCTGTGTGTCTTTGTGTATGTATCTGTGTCTCTGTCTCTATGTCTTGGGTGTCTGTGTGTTTCTGTGTATGTATGTCTGTGATGCTGTGTGTTTTTGTGTCTGTGTGCATGTCTATGTGCCTGTAAATAATAATAATAATAAATTATAATAATAATAATCATCATCATCATTATCATTATTATTATTATTAAGTTGGAAGGGACCTTGGAGGTCATCTAGTCCAACCCCCTGCTCAGGCAGAAAACCCTATACCAGTGGTTCTCAACCTTTCTAATGCCGCGACCTCATAATACAGTTCCCCATGTTGTGGTGACCCCCAACCACTTATACATCACTGGGTGCCAGGGGCGTGGCCAAAGAAAAGGGGGAAAAAATGGCGGACAGCCTTGTTTGGCGACCCCCATGAAATGGTCGTTCGACCCCAAATGGGGTCCCGACCCACAGGTTGAGAACCACTGCCCTATACCATTTCGGACAAATGGCTGTCCAGTCTCTTCTTAAAGACTTCCAGTATTGGAGCATTCACCGCTTCTGGAGGCAGGTGGTTCCACTGGTTAATTGTTCCAACTGTCAGGAAGTTTCTCCTTAGTTCCAGGTTGCTTCTCTCCTTGCTGAGCTTCCATCCGTTGCTTCTTCTCCTGCCTTCAGGCGCTTTGGAAAATAGTATATCCGTGTGTATTTGTGTGTGTCTCTGTGTCTGTCTGTGTGTGTCTTTGTGTGTCTGTATCTGTGTCTAGGACCACCAAGTTCCGTTCCAGCTCTGTTACTCTCTTATGTCCCTTTCTCTTTAGGAAGACGCTCCCGAAAGTTCTCAACAGTGTCCATCTGTCCCTGCTTCAGTGCAAAGCGGTTGAGTTGGGTGGACCAGACCAAGACCATGTGGCAGGACGATTATTTGGACAGCTTGGACCCTGACTCGGGGCCTCTGGATGAGATGGGCCTGTCGACTCAGTTTTTAAAAGTCTCCTTGGCCTTCAACGACACGGAGAAATGGGACCACTCCTTTGCGGCCAGCGTCATCGCCAGCGTCCCCACCATGCTGGAGATCCTGGAGGACACCGGGTTCTTCTTCCTCTTGGGCAAATTGTCCACCCTTTTGAAGGGGCTCAAAGCCGCTGGTCTCCTCTCGGATGTGTGGAAGGCTCCCGAAGGTGCAGCTCTGCAGAGCCTGGCTCCCATCTTTAGGTTGTTGGTCCAGCTTACGCCGAGGAAGATCTACCATAGCTTCTGGTGCCTCCGAGACTTCCTGGAGGATGCGGACGAAGAGGATTTCGAGGGGCCGGACTGCCTGAGATATCTGACTGGCGTCCAGCAAGGCTTGGAGGACCTGGAACCGCAGAAGACTCTGGATTGCTTGGCGGACCTCCATGATTTCCTCCTCTTCCAGTATCCGTATCTGATGTGGTTAGCTTCTCATCCCGAAGTTCAAGAGAAGGTGGGCGACCTGAATCTCTTTCCGACGTTGATGATAGCCCGGAAGGTCTTGGGGTTCGGCATGGAGTATTTCCACGACTGTCTGGTCGATCTGCAGGAGGTTCTGGAAGATCTCAACGAGGTGGAAGCCGTGGTCCACACTCCTGATGACTTGGACATGTTCTAGATCTCCGGGAAAAGACCAGCTTTAAGGGCAGGCCCCTTATCGCTCACCATCGCGTACAAAATTTTAATGCTCCCATCTTCTGGGCCTCTGAAGGAACCACCCACCCTTACAACATCGCCCCCAACCGCACGCTAGGTTAATTAATTGTAATTAAATTGATTAATCTACTGGCACCCTACAGGCAAATGTCAGCTGAAAGCGAATTCTGCATTTCTCTTCATACCATCTGCAGCCTGTTTTTAATCGGGAGTTTAAATGCCTGGGTCATTTCTCCTCCGATCAAATTAGCGTTTCAATAAAAAAAATGGAGCTCCTAATAAAATTGTGTCCGGTGTGTAATTTTAGGATCAAATTCACAGAGAGCCTCTGACCCACAACAGTTCACTTAGTGACTGTTTGAGGTTAACAACGGCGTGGGCAAAAAAGCGACTGACGGCCATTTTTCACACTGGCGACCTTTGCAGCCTCCCCCCTCCAGGGTCACGTGATTTACATTCGGAGGCTTGGCAACTGACTCGTACTTATGACAGTTGCAATTAATCGTGTCATCCCCGTTTGCAACCTTCCGACACGCCAAGGGGGGGAGCTGGGTTCGCTTAACAACCATGTGTGCCTAGCTTCACAACTGCCGTGGTTCACTGAACGGCGCTGGCAAGAAACGTCGTAAAGCAGAGCAAAACTCACTTAACAAATGTCTCACTGAACAGCAGAAATTTCTGGGCTCGGTTGTGGTCGTAAGTCAAGGATTCCCTGTATTTACGACCGCTGAGGTGTCCCGGGGTCACACAATCCAATTTTGCGACCTTCTGACACGCAATGGGTGTGTGTGTGTGTGTGTGTGTGCCAGATTCACTTAATGACCATCCTCACTTAACTGCAGCGATTCACTTAACGGCTGTGGCAGGGATGGTCATAAAATGGGGCAAAAGTCATTTAACAAATGTCTCACTCCAGCCACATCAATTTGGGGCTCCATCGTCATAAGCCGAGGACTAAGCTAGTATTTGGGGGAGTAAACGATGGTCCACGTTGGTGTGAACGTTGTGGAATCGTCAAGGGGGGGGATAGAATTTCAAAGTACAGGTAGTCCTCGCCCTACGACCACAACTGAACCTAAAGCTTCTGTCGCTAAGCAAGACAGTGGAGCGAGCTTTGCCTCATTTTACAACCTTCCTCACCGCCCGTCGTTAAGCAAGTTGCCGCAATTCACTTCGTCACACAGTTGTTCAGCGAATCCAGCTCCCCCCCGTTGACTTTGCTTGTCGGGAGGTCGCAAAAGGAGGACCACGGCAACCCGTCGTAAATATGAATCGGTTGCCAGGATGCTGAATTTTGATCACGGGACCCCAGGGAGGTTGCAAAGGTCTGAAGGATGAAAAAAAAAACCCTGGTCGTAAGTTATTTTTCCCAATGGGGATGTCGCTTTGGACAGTCGCTAAACGAACCGTTGTAAGTCGAGGACGTCCTGTAATTGTGGAGCAAGGTGAAAATTCCGCCACTTTAAAAAAATCAAGGGTGGGAGAGAGAGAGAGATGCTTTCTCCCCCCCACATTCGATTTTAAATTTATTTGGGGTCTGCCCAGAGAGGAAAAAGGAAGCGCTGAATCTAAAGGTGCGCCCAAGGCCACGGCCTGGTGGCTTCGTGGTATCGTCCGTGGCTCTTTCGTGGTCCGCCGTGCGGATGTGGCGAGTACCACAATCCGGGATGTTTTCCATCTTCCCAAAGTAGCCAACAATCCTGGGATTCTGTCCAAATCTTAAGTCAGACCCGGCCTTCTCATCGATCCGAGCAAAATAAAAGACCAAGCCATTGTACAGGCCATCCTCGGCTTACAACGGATTGTTTATGACCATTTGAAGGTAGATCAGAGCTCCCAAGGTACACAGGTAGTCCTTTACTTACGACCACAACGGAGCCCAATTTTCCTTTTGCTAAGAGATTTTTAAGAAGAGACTGGACAGTCACTTGTCTGAGGTGGTATGGGTTCTCCTGCTTGAGCAGGGGGCTGGACTAGAAGACCTCCAAGATCCCTTCCAGCTCCTATTCTATTCTATTCTATTCTATTCTATTCTATTCTATTCTATTCTATTCTATTCTATTCTATTCTATTCTATTCTTTATTCAATTCTATTCGATTCTATTCTAATTCTACTCTATTCTATTCATTTTCTATATCCATTCCATTCCATTCCATTCTATTCTGTAATTCTATTCTATTCTATTCTTTATTCTATTCCATTCTATTCTATTCTTTATTCTATTCTATTCTATTCTTTATTCTATTCTATTCTAATTCTATTCTATTTCATTCCATTCTCTTCATTCTCTTCTCTATTCTTTATTCTGTTCTATTATTCTTACTCTATTCTATGCTTTATTCTATTCTATTCTTATTCTTATTATTCCAATCCATTCCATTCCATTCCATATTTTCTATTCTATTCTAGAGACATTTTTTTTTAAAGTGAGTTTTGCTCCATTTTTTCTTGCCACCATTATTAAGTGAATCGCTGCCATTCTCCAGTTAGTGACCTGGTTGTTAAGTGAAGCCAATTTCCCCACTGTTTTTGCTTTTCAGGTCCCAGAAGGGGATCATGTGACCCGGGGGGGCACTGCAACAGTCATAAACACGAGTCAGTCGCCCAGAGTCTTGATTTTTGGATATCTTTTTTTAAAATCAAAGATATCCAGGAAGATTCTTCTCCCATTTGCCTGTGAGGGGCCTTGGCAGGCTGGCCTTGTCTGAGCTCTCCCAACCCACTCCTCGGATGGGGGACCAACAGGCGATCCCAGGATTAGGAAAGTCTTGTTGAGGCCTTGGCAGGGTGATCCCTGGGCACCCGTTGCCTTTGAGAGCATCTTCCAGCTGCTGAACGAAGACAAGGGATAGGTGCCCGGCCTTTTGAGGAGGGTCAATCAATAGATTTTCAAGCTGCATGTCTGAATGAGCAACAGACAAGAAGCCAGACCAGGAAAAACCTCTTGCATTTGGCCCTTCTTGAGTCTGGTTCGAACGCAGCACACAGACCCAAGATGGGGTGATTTGCTTTCTCCTAGCCCTGTCCTGCAGTTCCCAACAGGAAGAGCCTCGACTTTGCCATCTCCCATCTGTAAAATGGGTTGATAACTAGCTTCCCTCTAGGACAGGGCAGTTTCTTTTGCAGCCCAGTGAGACTATCTAGCTAGCAGGACTCCTCGACCGGGACTATCCCTGGCTTGCCTCAAAGGGCCCAACTTCCAAAGTCCCGGATTGCACGCAAGGCACGACTCAGGGTCGTGAGAATGCAGCCAGGGCACGGGGGATGGGGAAGGACACGCAAGGCCGGTAGGGAGTAAGAAGCGAATTGTCTCCCGTGAAAAAGCGGAGATCGCCTCGCTTTATTACAGGAGGGAGGGAGGGAGGGACAACGCCTTCCCAGGGCTTGGGGGGTCGTGAGAACGCCGCCTCCCTTCCCCTCTCCCTCTCGCGTGCATGAGCCCCTCCCTCCCCGGTTAGAGCCCCGTTTAGTAAGCAGGCGGGCGCCCCCCCCACCTCACCCCACCCGTTCGCTCCCTCCCCTCCTGCCGGACACGTGATGCAGGGGCGGCAGCCTGGCGCGGTGTGAACGCGGCTTCCCACGCGTGCCGGGGAGGGGTTGCTGCTCTCTCGGGCGTGACGCGGCGGCTGGAGGAGGAGGAGGAGGAGGAGAAGGAGAAGAAAAAGGAGGAGGAGGAGGAGGAGAAAAGGGAGGAGAAAAAGGAGGAGGAGAAAAGGGAGAAGGATATAAAGGAGGAGAAAAGGGAGAAGGAGAAAAGGGAGGAGGAGAAAAAGGAGGAGAAGAAAAGGGAGGAGGAGAAAAGAGAGAAAAAGGAGGAGGAGAAAAGGGAGAAGGATATAAAGGAGGAGAAAAGGGAGAAGGAGAAAAAGGAGGAGGAGAAAAAGGAGGAGGAGCATAGGGAGGAGAAAGCAGCACATCAGCCTCAGCTGCAGCGTCCCGCGCTCTCCGCGGACCGAGCAGCCCGGAGCCCCGCGGGTGTCGGCCGGAGACCCGGGCAGCCTCTCCGGGGGAAGCGGACGGACAGCAGCCGGGAACCCCGACCTCGCTCGCCTCCTGCGGCCGGGCTTCTCCCCGCTTCTGCCCGGCGTCCGGCTCGGGCCAGGGGCTGCCGCAGCCATGGGCGACAAAGGCACCAGGTCAGTGGGCGCAAGGTCGGAGCCTCCGCGCATCTGGGCGCGTGTCGGCCCGTTCTGACGGTCTGGGGGGGGGAAGGGGCGGAGGGGGGGGAGGCTGCCTTCTGCTCTTCGCTGCCCCGCCGACCCTTCCCTGGGGCGTCCGGGGATGGGGGATGGGGGTCGGGGGCGGCTTAATTGGGGAGCACTTGGGTTCCACGGGTTGATGCGTAACGTGGGAAGGGGCTGTGCAGATGCGCGCTCGGGGGTCGGGGTAGGGGCTGCCTCTGGGTTGCCTACTACGGCCAAGGCTTTTTTTTTTTTTTGCGGTTGTGTGAATTTCCGCAGTCTCGTGTAGAAGACGGTGCAGCGCCCGTGCTGATTAGAGAAAAGGAGGACGAGGTTGGGGGGCAGGAAGGGAGGGGGGGAGTACCCCCATTTAGAGACTCCCCCCTTTTAGGGAGAGGATTCCCCCCCCCTTCCCAGCGGTGGCATCTAAACCTGGAATTAATT
This sequence comes from Crotalus helleri, assembly GCA_024509115.1. Classification (NCBI taxonomy): domain Eukaryota; kingdom Metazoa; phylum Chordata; class Lepidosauria; order Squamata; family Viperidae; genus Crotalus; species Crotalus helleri. Next base: position 110,171,875 of record JAKSXO010000004.1, on the reverse strand, counting down.
AATTTGTGCCAACGCTGGGAAAAACAATTCAGGGTAGCCAATTCGGCCTAAAATGGGGAGGGGGGGTTCTGATTCCCCCCCCCCAGCTAAGAAAATAAAAATTGGGAGACGCTCATCACCCCCTTCCTATCCTTCTGTGCTGTATGTTTCCCCCCCCCTCCAGCATTTTTTCTTTGTTGCTAAATGGAGCCTCCCCATCCAGAGGCACTTTATCTGAAACTGAGGACTAGCAGCACAGAATAGCAGAGAGGGAAAAAATTGCAGCTGGAGGGGCTTTCCTGCAAAATTGGTGGACACCCCCCCCCCCCATGTTTGGCCCATGCTGCTCAGAAGCTTGGAGGAGGTGGGTGGCTGGGTTGCTTGATCCCACCTCCTTCCCTATCAAGGCTGGTAGGGGATGCTGGGAAGTGTAGTTCTGTAGGGGTGAAGTTCCAGAAAGCTGCTTTTATGGCTGTTGGCTTGATGGTATATTTTTTATTTTTTTATTGATAAAAATGGACTCTTATCTTGCCCTTTTCCTACAACAACACTGCGAGGTAGGCCAGGCTGTGGGAGTGGCCAAATGTCTCCGGTCATAATCCACCTTTGTAGGATGCTGTTTAACAGAGATTGATGGTTAATTGGATGTGCTACGCTGAGGCCTGGATTTCTGCAATTCCACAAATCCAGTTTGATAATAGGCTAGTGCAAGTTCTCAATCTTGGCTGTTTTAAGATGGGTGGACTTCAACTCCCAGAATTCCTCAGCCAGCAGGGCTGGCTGGGGAATTCTGGGAGTTGAAGTCCACCCATCTTAAAACAGCCCAGGTTGAAAAACACTGGGCTTAAATGTGTTGTCGTATGAACCTGTGCAAGATCATTGAAAAGATGGAGAGAAACCACATCTGATATATGAAAAATAGTGCTGATTGACTTGGGAAATCGGGGATATCCCCAAATGACCCAACCAGTTTCCTAGTCCTTATTGTCTATATATAACATAACCGTGACCAATTCTTGCATTTTGACTTTAAAAAAAAAAACACACACACAAAATTAACAACGTGCAAGGTGAGAGTATGCTAAGCCATGGATGGCAGCCTCCTAGAATGGTAGCAAGGAGAAGGGATTCCCTGAGGTCATCTAGTCCAACCCCCGGTTGTTCGAAAGCGATGACAGCAGGGTGTTGTGCGGATGACGCAAATGGGTGTTCTTTTTGGTCACGGTGCGTAGGGATTCTCTTGCCCCCCCCCCTCCCTCCCCACCCAGTGGCTGTCCACCCATATTTTTGTGTGTGTGTGTAGCATCTGGGAAAAAGAATGAGCGAGCTGGGGCTCGGCTGAAAGAGCCGATCCTGCGTTCGAATCCTGACGTTGGAAGGAGTCTCTAGCAAAGGGCTGGAGTTGCAGATGTGTAGCAAGCTTAAATTAGGGGTCCCCAGCAGGATGTACCCCCTCCCCAATAAGTGTTGGCTCTTCAAATGCTAACCCTGACCCGCCTGGGGTGTTAGAAAGCAGAGTCCTCGTTCTCTGGGGGGGGGCCCTGTGGAGAAAACGGGAATTCTTTGGCTCTTTATCTGGATCCAGAGATGAGCTGTGTGTTGTGGGTCCCTAAACACCACAATTCTCCAGCAGTAAACCGGTTCCAACCAAACTTAAGGGACGGCTCTGCTAAGTGGGCCCAGTTAGTGTCCAGGAGAATTTCCTTCCTTCCTTCCCTCCCTCCATTTTTCCTTCCTTTCTTCCCTCCATTTTTCCTTCTTCTCTCCGTTTATCCTTTCTTCCCTTCCTTCTTTCCTTCCCTCAGTCTCCCTTCTCCTTCCCTCCTTTCCTTTATTCCTTCTCCCTCTCCTTTTTGTTCCCTCGTTCCTGGCTCCATCTTCCTTCTTTCCTTCCTTCCTCGCTCTTCCTTCCTTCCCTCCGTTTATCCTTTCTTCTTTCCCTCCATTTTTCCTTCTTTCCTTCTCTCCGTTTATCCTTTCTTCCCTCCCTTCTTTCCTTCCCTCAGTCTCCTTTCTCCTTCCCTCCTTCCCTTTATTCCTTCTCCCTCTCCTTTGTGTTCCCTCGTTCCTTGCTCCATCTTCCTTCTTTCCTTCCTTCCTCGCTCTTCCTTCCTTCCCTCCGTTTATCCTTTCTTCTTTCCTTCCCCCCTCACCTTCTTTCCTTTCTTTCATTCCTTCCTTCCTGTTTCCTCCCTCCCTTCCTCCATGCTCTTTGTTTTCTTCCTTCCTTCCTTCCTCCTCTCTTCCTTCCCTCTCCCCTTCTCCTTCCCTCCTTCTTTCCTTTCATTCCTTCTCCCTCTTCTTCCTTTTCCCCCTCTCCTTTCTCCTTGCTTCCTGTTTCCTTCTCTCCGTTTATCCTTCCTTCCCTCCCGCCTTTCTTTCCTTCCTTGTGTCCCCCCTCCCTTCCTTCCTTCCTTCCTTCCTTTCTTCCTTCCTTCCTTCCTTCCTTCCTTCCTTCTTTCCTTCCTTCCTTCCTTCCTTCCTTCCTTCCTCCCTCCCTCCCTCCCTCCCTCCCTGCTACTTCCTTGCAGTCAAGGCGGAGAAAAAAGCCACTTAAAGTGGGAGGAGGAGGAGGAAGACCTGCTTGCACCCGAAAAGTAGGCCTAGTAGTCAAAGGGGCTGGCCGGGAGAGCTTCTCCTGCTTTTCCCCCTAGTCTGAGGCCGCTTCGGAGACCGGCCAGAGGAGGCCTCCCCTCGCCTATCGCCCGACTTTGGCTTCCTGAGCCATCATTGTGATCCTTTCCTCAGCCCCCGTTTGATGCTCCGGAGTTCGGCCTGCGTTTGGTTTCCATCTGTCTGATTTGGCTGGGAAGAATCCCGTTGGATCTGGGTCAGAAATGGGTTTCTCTAAAGGGGCTGCCCGTGCGGAGAAGGCTATGCCCCTGGAGATTTGGTTGGGGGAGGGAGGGAGGGAGAAAAGGAAGGAAGGAAGGAAGGAAGGAAGGAAGGAAGGAAGGGAGGGAGGGAGGGAGGGAGGGAGGGAGGGAGGGAATGGTACAAATGAAGAAAGATCTCCGGCCGCCTCAGACTAGGGAGAAAAGGAAGGAAAGGAGGAAGGAAGGAAGGAAAGGAAGGGAAGGAAGGAAGGAAGGAAGGAAGGAAGGAAGGAAGGAAGGGAATGATACAAAGGGAGAAATAAAAATAGAGGAAGAGGGAGAAGGGAGGAAAGAAAGGAAGGAGGGAAGGAAGGAAGAGAATGGTACAAAGGGAGAAATAAAAATATGAGAGGAAAAGGGAGAAGGAAGGAAAGGAAAGGAAGGAAGGAAGGAAGGAAGGAAGGAAGGAAGGAAGGAAGGAAGGAAGGAGAATGGTACAAATGAAAAAAATATGAGAGAAAGGGAGAAGGAAGGAAAGGAAGGAAGGAAGGGAATGGTACAAAGGGAGAAATAAAAATAGAGGAAGAGGAAGAAGGAAAGAAAGGAAGGAAGGAAGGAAGGAAGGAAGGAAGGAAGGGAATGGTACAAATGAAGAAAAAAATATGAGAGGAAAAGGGAGAAGGAAGGAAAGGAAAGGAAGGAAGGAAAGGAAGAGAATGGTACAAGTGAAGAAAGAAAAAAATGAGAGGAAGAGGGAGAAGGAAAGGAAGGAAGGAAGGAATGGTACAAAGGAAGAAATAAAAATATGAGAGGAAGAGGGAGTAGGAGGGAAGGAAAGAAAGGAAGATAGAGAAAGGGAGAAACAAAAATATGAGAGGAAGAGGGAGAAGGAAGGAAGAAAAATGGAGAAAGGTACAAAGGGAGAAAGAAAAATATGAGAAAGAGGGAAGAAAGGAAGAAAAGAAGGAAGATTGGAAAGAACCCCTATGGGGGGTTCTTGACTTATAACCATTCATTTAGTTACCTTTTAAAGCTATATTGGCACTGAAAAAAAGAGGCTGATGGCTGTTTTTCACACTTACGTCCGTTGCAGCATCCCCGTGGTCACGTGATCAAAATTCAGATACTTGGCAACTGGCATGTACTTATTTCAGCGTCCCGGGGGTCACATGATCCCCTTTGGCGAACTTCTGACTGGCAACGTCAACGGGAAAGTTGAACGCGCTTTAACAACCGTGGGACTAACTTAACATCTGCAGTGATTCACATAACAACTGCGGCAAGGCAGGTTGTAAAATGGGATGAAACTCACTTAACAACCATCCCACTAAGCAAGGGAAAGGTTGGGCTCAGCAGTGGTCATAAAACAAGGACTATCTGTAAAGGCCAGGGGTAGGCAACCTTGGCTCTTTTATGACTCGTGGACTTCAACTCCCAGAATTCCTGAGCCAGCATGGGGGAACTATGACCCCTTCATGACTTGTGGACTTCAACTCCCAGAATTCCTCAGCCAGCATGGGGGAACTATGGCCTCCTCATGAGTTCTGGACTTCAACTCCCAGAATTCCTGAGCCAGCATGGGGGAACTGTGGCCCCCTCATGACTCGTGGACTTCAACTCCCAGAATTCCTGAGCCAGCATGGGGGAACGATGGCCCCTTCTTGACTTGCGGACTTCAACTCCCAGAATTCCTGAGCCAGCATGGGGGAACTGTGGCCCCTTCATAACTCATGGACTTCAACTCCCAGAATTCCTGAGCCAGCATGGGGGAACTATGGCCCCTTCATGACTCGTGGACTTCAACTCCCAGAATTCCAGAGCCAGCCTGGCTCAGCTTGGAAACCTCTCCCTTTCCCCTTAGCATGGCTGGCTCAGGAATTCTGGGAGTTGAAGTCCACCAGTCATAAAAGAGCCAAGGTTGCCTACCGGTATAGGAGGAGAAAAGGGAGCAGGTTGCCAGGAAGACTACAGCCTCCCCATAAAGGCTGAGAGATTGTGAGAAATTGTGACGTTGGCAACAGAGGTCATGCAGAGCAGAAGAGACTTTTCTAGAGAGAGAAAAAAAAACATCCGTTTAATGAACATGAAGAGAGTCAATTGCTTGCAGATGAGAATAAAAAGCTATTCAACTTCTATTTTGATCATCTTCTCCAATAAAAGCTGAGGAATTCTGGGAGTTGAAGTCCACAAGTCATAGAAGGGTCAAGTTTGAAGACCCCTGGTTTAGAGCAGTGTTTCCCATCCTTTTTATGACTGATGGACTTCAACTCCCAGAATTCAATTGCTGGCTGAGGAATTCTGGGAGTTCAAGTCCACAAGTCATAAAAGGGCCCAGTTTGAAGACCCCTGACGTAATGTGAGGGGGAAATAATGCTAACTCAGAAAGAGCTAAACTGGTGTTTCTCAACTTCGGCCATTTTAAGAGGTGTGGACTTCAACTCCCAGAATTCCTCAGTCAGCATACCTGGCTGAGGAATTCTGGGAGTTAAAGTCCACAAGTCATAGAAGGGCCCAGTTTGAAGACCCCTGACGTAATGTGAGGGGGAAATAATGCTAACTCAGAAAGAGCTAAACTGGTGTTTCTCAACCTCAGCCATTTTAAGAGGTGTGGACTTCAACTCCCAGAATTCTTCAGCCAGCGTGCCTGGCTGAGGAATTCTGGGAGTTAAAGTCCACACGTCATAAAAGGGCCCAGTTTGAAGACCCCCTGGGCTAGTGTTTCTCAACCTTTGCAGCTTGAAGATGGGTGGACTTCCACTTCAACATGTCTGGCTGGGGAATTCTGGGAGTTGAAGTCCATCCATCTCAAAGCATTTTGGCTGGGGAATTCTGGGAGTTGAAGTCCACCCCTCTTAAAACATTCTGGCTGGAGAATTCTGGGAGTTGAAGTCCATCCATCTCAAAGCATTTTGGCTGGGGAATTCTGGGAGTTGAAATCCACCCATGTTCAAGCCGCCAAGGTGGAGAAACACTGCTCTCATTTATTTGCTGTTTGCACAAAAATTCTGGGAATTGAAGTCTACCTACGCTGGCTGGGGAAGTCCATCCATCTCAAAGCATTCTGGCTGGGGAATTCTGGGAGTTGAAGTCTTCCAATGGCTGAAGTTGAGAACCCCTGCATTATACTCTTATTTGGAGCGCAGGAGGAGAGAATAAGCTTCCAACTTGGAGAAGGCCCAAAACCTAGTCAGGAAAACATCTTTAAGATTGAACGAGTTTAAATCTCCAGGACCAGATTGCCACATCCGGAAAAGGGAGGAAAAACTCGGTAATCTGGGAACTGTCTTCTCCTCCGTGAGAAATTGCAGAGAATTGGGGCTCTGCCAGGTGACTGTAGGGCAGGCAAGGTCCCTGCTTCGAAGGAGGCCTAAAAGAAAAACTCAGAGAAGCTACCAGACCGATGGAATCCGACATTAATACCGGGAAAGGTCTAAAATACTAATCATCTCATTTCAGCTCTGAGCTTCAAATGGTTCTCCTTTACATCCAGAGATTGATCTCCAAGCACTTTGCAAACAGGGTGGGAATTAGCCAGAGGTCTGTATAGATTTGTCAAGAAGAATTCTTGCCAGACTAATATTTATCTCGTTTTGTTTTTGTTTTTTTTGATCCAGTCATTTCCTTAAGAGATCGCAGGCATGCTGGAGACGTGATATATCTTCATTGTAAATATTGCTTTTGAGAAATATTGCTTTGGGTGAGTTTAGTAAGAGATGAAGGATTGGCTTCTATTATATTCAGACTAGAGCTGGGACGGGACCTTAGAGGTCATCTAGTCCAGCCCCCTGCTCAAGCAGGAGAACCTACACCATCTCAGACAAGTGACTGTCCAGTCTCTTCTTAAAAGCCTCCAGTGATGGAGCGCCCAGGATTTCTGGTGGCAAGCTGTTCCACTGGTTGATTGTCCTCAGTGTTAGGAAGTTTCTCCTTAATTCTAGGTTGCTTCTCTCCTTGATTAGTTTCCAACCATTGTTTCTCGTCCTGCCCTCTGGTGCTTTGGTGAACAACGTGACCCCTTCTTTGTGGCAGTCCTTCAGATACCGGAACACTGCTATCATGTCACCCCTATTTCTTCTTTTCTTTAGGCTAGCCAAACCCAAGTCCCACAGCCGTTCTTCATACGTCTCCAGGCCTTTGATCATCTTAGTTGGTCTTCTCCGAACTTTTTCCAAATTCTCAACATCTTTTTTGTGATATGGTGACCAAAATTGGCTGCAGTATTCCAGGTGTGGCCTGACTAGGATTTTCTTGTAGAGGTTTCGTTATCCAGTTAGGGTAACGTCATCTGTGCTGGTGAGTGTGGGGTTTGCTTCCTGTTTCTATACACTAGTTCAGGGGTAGGGAAACTTGGCTCTTTTATGACTCGTGGACTTCAACTCCCAGAATTCCTGAGCCAGCATGGGGGAACTATGGCCCCTTCATGACTCGTGGACTTCAACTCCCAGAATTCCTCAGCCAGCATGGGGGAACTATGGCCCCTTTATGACTCGTGGACTTCAACTCCCAGAATTCCTGAGCCAGCATGGGGGAATTATGGCCCCTTCATGACTCGTGGACTTCAACTCCCAGAATTCCTGAGCCAGCATGGGGGAACTATGGCCCCTTCATGACTCGTGGACTTCAACTCCCAGAATTCCTCAGCCAGCATGGGGGAACTATGGCCCCTTTATGACTCGTGGACTTCAACTCCCAGAATTCCTGAGCCAGCATGGGGGAATTATGGCCCCTTCATGACTCGTGGACTTCAACTCCCAGAATTCCTGAGCCAGCATGGGGGAACTATGGCCCCTTCATGACTCATGGACTTCAACTCCCAGAATTCCTCAGCCAGCATGGGGGAATTATGGCCCTTTATGACTGGTGGACTTCAACTCCCAGAATTCCTCAGCCAGCATGGGGGAACTATGGCCCCTTTATGACTCGTGGACTTCAACTCCCAGAATTCCTGAGCCAGCATTGGGGAACTATGGCCCCTTCATGACTCGTGGACTTCAACTCCCAGAATTCCTCAGCCAGCATGGGGGAAGTATGGCCCCTTCATGACTCATGGACTTCCTCCCAGAATTCCTGAGCCAGCATGGGGGAACTATGGCCCCTTCATGACTTGTGGACTTCAAGTCCCAGAATTCCTGAGCCAGCATGGCTCAGCTTGGAAACCTCTCCCTTTCCCCTCAGCATGGCTGGCTCAGGAATTCTGGGAGTTGAAGTCCACAAGTCATAAAAGTGCCAAGGTGGCCTACCCCTGCCATAGTCCCTCTTCCTCCTCTTCCCTTCCACTGCTGATGATGTTCCCTAGTAGGGTCACGAAATGTCTGCAAAGAAACAGCCCAGCTCAGAGAGCACCAAGGACCCCTCAGTTCAACCCTGAGCTACCAAGAGTCTCTTCTATTAGTCTCTTAAGACCCTCGGATGCCTCTCATTTTTTTCTCCCTCCGAGTAGAAACCCCCCTTCTCCTTGTTTGCACAGGACCATCCAATCTTCCCCGGGAACTTCCTCCTTTTAGAGATAAATTCCTCTACGCTGGAATTGCAGGAACCTAGACCCCTCCCCTCCAAAGTTCCCCTTCCTTCCTCTTCCTGGAAACCCTTTGCATCTAGGATCCGATCCGTCGTAGGCGTTGCAGGCCGGAGGAAAACCAGGTTTCTGCAAACGGGTCACCTGGCTCGGAAAGCCGGGCCCGGGCTTAGCGCTACATTTGAAGGGAGGGAATTGCCGAGCATTTAGCAGATCATGTCTGAATTATTGCCCTCCTGGGACAATTATATTACATATGGATCTCTCTCAGCTGACCTCGTGAATCCATTTCAGCCTCTTTGCTTTAGGATGCTTTCAGATGCTACAGAAATACAGGATTATTAACGCCGGGCTTTCGTTTTTCCCCCCTTCTGTTTTTCCTCGGAGCTTTCCATCAGCTGCAGTCTCAGAAACGGACGTACAGGAAGTCCTTGACTTACAGCAATTCACTTTGTGACTGTTGGAAGTGGCCACAGCGCTGAAAAAAATGACTCGTGACTGTTTTTCACACTTAATGACCGTTGCAGCGCCCCCTACAGGTCACCTAATAATCAAAATTCCAGACGCTTGGTAATCGACTCGTATTTATGACCGTTGCAGCATCCCGTGGGGGGGCAGCGTCAGGTGATCCCCTTTTGCGATCTTCTGACCAGCAAAGCCGGTGGAGGGAAGGCAGATTCACTTAACAACCGTGTTGCTAACTTCGGAACTGCGGTGACTCGTTTAACGATGGTGGGAAGGAAGTTTGTTCAAGGGGGCAAAATTCACTTCACGCATGTCGCCCTTAGCGACAGACATTTGGGGGTCAGCTGTGGTGGTATGCCGAGGACTATCTGTAAAATAACTGAAGGCAGGTGTGACCACAGGAACAGGTAGTAGTCCTTGAGTTACGCCTGTAATTGGGGGCAGAATTTCCATCGCTAAGCAAGGCAGGTTGTTAAGCGAACCATTCCAGACAAATGGTTCCAATCTCTTCTTTAAAAGCTCCAGGGATGAAGCGCCTACAACAGCTGGTGGCAAGCTGTTCCACTGGTTAATTGTCCTCACTGTTAGGCAGTTTCTCCTTAGTTCCAGGTTGCTTCTCTCCTTGATGAGTTTCCATCTGTTGCTTCTTGTCCTGCCTTCAGGTGCTTTGGAGAATAGCTTGACTCGCTCTTCTTTGGGGCAGCCCCTGAGATATTGGAATAGAATAGAAATAGAAATGTAGAGTAGAGTAGAATAGAATATTGGAATAGAATAGAATAGAATAGAATAGAATAGAATAGAATAGAATAGAATAGAATAGAAAATAGGAGCTGGAAGGGACCTTGGAGGTCTTCTAGTCCAGCCCCCCCACTCAAGCAGGAGAACCTATATACCATCGCAGACAAGTGATTGTCTAGCCTCTTCTTAAAAATCTCCAGTGATGGAGCACCCATAACTTCTGGAGGCAGGTGGTTCCACTGGTTAATTGTTCTGATTGTCAGGAAGTTTCTCCTTAGTTCTAGGTTGCTTCTCTCCTTGATGAGTTTCTATCCATTGCTTCTTGTCCTGCCTTCGGGCGCTTTGGAGAATAGCTTGACTCCCTCTTCTTTGGGGCAGCCCCTGAGATATTGGAAGACTGCTTTCATGTCCCCCCTCGTCCTTCTCTTCATTAAATTAGACATACCCCATTCCAGCAACTGTTCCTTGTATGTTTTAGCCTCCAGTCCCCTAATCATCTTTCTTGCTCTTCTCTGAACTCTTAAATACAGCTGGAATTCTTTACTTATTAGGACTTAAAGGTAGAAATTTCCCATCTTGACCTCCGATGGAGAGATACAATCAAGAACATTGAGTTCAACCCTTTACTGACTGCATGGCCTCATCCATATACAGGGAGTCCCCAGTTCTGACCACAGTTGGGATCAGAAAGTTCATTGTTAAGTGGCAGAGTCAGTAAGCGAGACATCGCACGACTATACTAAATGCACGACCTTTTTTTGCAACGGTCATTAAATGGATCCCTGGTCATTAAGCGAGACCTCGTGATGGCACCTCGCTTCACCCATTAGTCTGTCTGAGGGTAGCCACTTGCTTTTGGGGAGAGCTGCCACATGTGGACTGCAAAACATCTGGATGAAATGACTTGCGCACCCCAGGCCTAGCTGTCTTGTGTGAGCCCATAACTATGCATTGTGTGTTTGTGTGTGTGTGTTTGTGAGAGATGTCCAGTTAGATTGAGAGTTGTGAAGTAAAGCATGCAGTTGTTAAATGAATCCAGTTCCCTCCATAGACTTTGCAAACGGTTGGGAAGGTCATAAAAGGGAATCTCTCTCTCTCTCTCTCTCTCTCTCTCTCTCTCTTTCTTTCTCTCTCTCTCTCTCTCTCACACACACACACACACACACACTGCAAGGGTCATAAATACATGCCAGTTGCCGAGTGCCCAAATTTTGGATCACGAAACCGCGAGGATTCTGCAACCGTCGTAAGCACGAGAACCCCCGTTGTGCGTCATTTTTTTCTGGCACCGCTGTCACTTCGGATGGTCGTTAAAAAGAACCGTTGTAACTTGAGGACCTCCTGTACGGGCTGCTTCAATAAATAGGTTCTCCCCTGCGGAAGGAAGGGCTGAGGTGGGTCAGAAAAGGGGGAAGAGAGAAGAAGAAAAAGCCAATCGGTGAAAGAGAATTTAGGAACAGACTTTTAATATCCTGTTTTTTTTTTATTTACTCCTGTAATTTATTTATTTTGTATGTGTGTGATTTTGACAACCTGTTTAAACAGCATGCAGTAAATGCAACAAACTTCATTTGCCGAATGGATCCATTTTCTGGGTTTGGACAGTCGTAAGAAACAAAGAAGAGTAGCAGTTTGGTGGTGTCGTTAAGATGTGAGGCTAAAAAAAAGGAGATGAGCAGTTCTAGTTCCGCCTTAGTTTTGAAAGCTGGCTGGGTGACTTTGGGCCAATCACCAGGAGACGGTGAGTTCTAGTCCCACCTTAGGCATCAAAGCCGGCTGGGTGACTTTGGGCCAATCACCAGGCGACGGTGAGTTCTAGTCCCGCCTTAGGTGTGAAAGCCAGCTGGATGACTTTGGGCCAATCACCAGGCGACGGTGAGTTCTAGTCCCACCTTAGGCATCAAAGCCTGCTGGATGACTTTGGGCCAATCACCAGGAGACGGTGAGTTCTAGTCCCACCTTAGGTGTGAAAGCTGGCTGGGTGACTTTGGGCCAATCACCAGGAGATGGTGAGTTCTAGTCCCACCTTAGGCATCAAAGCCGGCTGGATGACTTTGGGCCAATCACCAGGAGATGGTGAGTTCTAGTCCCGCCTTAGGCATGAAAGCCAATTGGGTGACTCTGGGCCAATCATCAGGAGACGGTGAGTTCTAGTCCCGCCTTAGGTGTGAAAGCCAGCTGGATGACTTTGGGCCAATCACCAGGAGACGGTGAGTTCTAGTCCCGCCTTAGGCATGAAAGCCAATTGGGTGACTTCTGGCCAATCACCAGGAGACGGTGAGTTCTAGTCCCGCCTTAGGCATGAAAGCTGGCTGGGTGACTTTGGGCCAATCACCAGGAGACGGTGAGTTCTAGTCCCGCCTTAGGCATGAAAGCCAATTGGGTGACTTCTGGCCAATCACCAGGAGACGGTGAGTTCTAGTCCCGCCTTAGGCATGAAAGCTGGCTGGGTGACTTAGGCACGCTGGTTGAGGAATTCTGGGAGTTGAAGTCCACAAGTCATCAAAGGGCCAAGTTTGAAGACCCTGGCTTAGGCCTAGAGACCATTTCGGACAAGTGGTTGTCCAGTCTCTTCTTGAAGACCTCCAGGGATGAAGCACGTACAACTACTGAAGGCAAATGATAAATAAAGTGCTCTAGGTCTCCAGGGAAGGAGATTTTTTTTTCCCTTGAGTTCTGGAGAAAAAAATGTTTTTGGGGCCCCCGTTTGGTTGAACAAAAGCAAGCCGGAAAGGGCCGGGTTGAGCTTCTGGGAACATCAATTGTGCCAAACAATTTGCACAGGCTTATTTTGTGCAAACAATTTGGGGATAATTGGCCCCTTTTCCATTGGAGGATTTCCGGGGAAGGACAGCTGGGCCCCCCTTTTGCCAAGCCTGGGAGAGGGGAGGGGAGCTGCGAAGGGGAGGGGGGGAGGGAGGGAGAGAGACAGGAAAGAAGGGACGGTCAGGGAGGGAGAGAGGGAGGAGAGAAGGAAGAAAAGAACAAGGAAGGAAGGAAGGAAGGAAGGAAGGAAGAAAGAAAGAAAGAAAGAAAGAAAGAAAGAAAGAAAGAAAGAAAGAAAGAAAGAAAGAAAGAAAGAAAGAAAGAAAGACGGGACAAGGAAGGAGACAATGAAGAAAGAGAAAGAAAGAAAAAGAAAGAAAAGAAAGAAAGAAAGAAAGGACAAGGAAGGAAGGAGACAATGAAAGAGAAAGAAAGAAAGAAAGAAAGAAAGAAAGAAAGAAAGAAAGAAAGACGGGACAAGGAAGGGGACAATGAAGAAAGAAAGAAAGAAAGAAAGAAAGAAAGAAAGAAAAAGAAAGAAAGAAAGAAAGAAAGAAGGGACAAGGAAGGAAGGAGACAATGAAGAAAGAAAAAGAAAGAAAGAAGAAAGAGATAGTAAGAAAAAGAAAGAGAAGAAAAGAAAGAAAGAAAGAAAGAAAGAAAGAAAGAAAGAAAGAAAGAAAGAAAGAAGGGACAAGGAAGGAAGGAGACAAGAAAGAAAGAAAGAAAGAAAGAAAGAAAGAAAGAAAAGAGGACGGGAGAGGAAGACAGGAAGAAAATGAGCACGAAGAGGGAGGGAACAGGAAAAAGGAGAAAGGGAGGGAAGGAGCAGAGGGAACAGAGGAAGTAAAGAGGAGGAAGAGAGGGAGGGAGCAGAGAAAGAAGTGGAGAGGGGAGAGAGGGATGGGGAGTAGGGGAAGGAAGAATGAGAAAGGAAAGAAGGAAGAGAGAGACAGACGAAGGAACGAGAGATTTTTTCTTCCTGTGCCCTCCCTCCTTCCTTTTCTTCCTCTGCTCCTTCCTTCCTCCCTTCCCTCCTTCTCTTCTTCCTTTTCCTTGATCCCCATCCTCCTTCCGAAAAACATGTGAAAACCTTTTTATTCTGGGGCCATGGGGGGGGGGATGATGGAACGTTGCCCCCTCCCCGGCTTCTATTTTTTCGTCCTGCGTTGTTTTTGTCCTTGTTTCATTAACTCACACGTCAAATTGTACTTTTCTGCTTCATAAATCAAAGCCCCAAATGAGCCTCACGCTGCTCCTTTGCAGCCCATTTCGCAGCCCTTAACATTAAGGGCCCTTTGGAGATACTTCGTGTTGTGAAGTCATCAGGCAAACGATGCAAAGTCCGGAATTCGTGTCTCACCTCATCCTGGTTTTCCCGCAAAGGCCCGTGCCACCCTCGCGAACCCTTTCCTGGCATTATAAGTATGATAAATACCATCCCTGCCTTATTGTGACCTTTAAAATCTGCACACGTGTCCCACGTGTGCCTCTGCAGACATATCGACCATCAACTCTCTCAGGCAGCGTTTCTCCGCAGGTTTAAAACGGGTGGACTTCAACTCCCAGAATCCCCCTGCCAGCAAGAGGGGGGCTTCACCTCCCAGAATCCCCTAGCCAGCAGGGGGGCTTCACCTCCCAGAATCCCCCAGTCAGCAGGAGGAGGCTTCAACTCCCAGAATCCCCCTGCCAGGAAGAGGGGAGGCTTCACCTCCCAGAATCCCCTATTCAGCAAGGGGGGTTTCACCTCCCAGAATCCCCTAGCCAGCAAGAGAGGGGTCTTCACCTCCCAGAATCCCCCAGTCAGCAGGAGGAGGCTTCAACTCCCAGAATCCCCCTGCCAGGAAGAGGGGAGGCTTCACCTCCCAGAATCCCCTATTCAGCAAGGGGGGTTTCACCTCCCAGAATCCCCTAGCCAGCAAGAGAGGGGTCTTCACCTCCCAGAATCCCCCTGCCAGCAAGAGGGGGGCTTCAACTCCCAGAATCCCCCAGTTAGCAAGGGGGGCTTCAACTCCCAGAATCCCCCAGCCAGCATAGGGGAACCTCAACTGCCAGAATCTCCCAGCCAGCATGGGTGGACTTCAACTCCCAGAATCCCCCAGCCAGCAGGAGGAGGCTTCAACTCCCAGAATCCCCCTGCCAGGAAGAGGGAGGCTTCACCTCCCAGAATCCCCCAGCCAGCAAGGGGGGATTCATCTCCCAGAATCCCACTGCCAGCAAGAGAGGGAGTTTTAACTCCCAGAATCCCCCAGCCAGCATAGGGGGGCTTCAACTCCTAGAATCCCCCAATCTTGGAAGCCCTGAACTTCCTACCATTTAGATATAAGAAGCAACAAACAAACAAACAAACAAACAAACTGTGTGTGTGTGTGTGTGTGTGTGTGTGTGTGTGTGTGTGTTTAATTCCAGTGGAGCCTCAGATTTGGAGAATAACCAAAGTCATAACAGGAAGTCAATGAGAAAGCAGAAATGATTATCTTCTCTTCAGTCCAATGTTGTTCAGCGTGATTTTAAAAACGCTGCCTTGCTTGCAATTAACCGAAGCAGCAGGTCTGAGTGAGAATCCTCAGCCATTTTTGCTATTCCTAACTGAACCTTTGGTTAAATCTGCTTTAATTCAAAGAATAGAGTAGAAGAGAACAGACTGGAATTAGAATAGAATAGAATAGAATGAAAATATAGAATATATTCTATATTGAATATAGAATATAGGATAGGATAGAATAGAATAGAATAGAATAGAATAGAATAGAATAGAATAAGAATAGAACAAAACGAAACGGAATGGAATAGAATAGAATAGAAGCTGGAAGGGACCTTGGAGGTCTTCTAGTCCAGCCCCCGGCTCAAGCAGGAGAACCTATACCATTTCAGACAAGTGACTGTCCAGTCTCTTCTTAAAAATCTCTGATTTCTGGTGGCAAGCAGTTCCACTAGTTGATTGTTTTCAATGTCAGGAAGTTTCTCCTTAATTCTAGGTTGCTTCTCTCTTGGGTCAGTTTCCAACCATTGTTTCTCGTCCTGCCCTCGGGCGCTTTGGAGAAGAGCTTGACTCCCTCTTCTTTGGGGCAGCCCCTGAGATACTGGAACGCTGCTATCATGTCCCCCCTATTTCTTCTTTTCTTTAGACTAGCCCAGTGGTGGCGAACCTATGGCACGGGTGCCAGAGGCGGCACTCAGAGCCCTCTTGGTGGGCACACGCTCCGTCGCCCCAGTCCTGGGCCTTCAGCTGGGTTTTATAAAACCTTTTTGCTTTAGGCCTGTGCAAAAAAAAAAAAAAAGATTCAATCAATCAGTCAATTTCAACTTCTCACGGGAAAAAAAGATCTGGCAAAGTTGGAATTGATTGATTGAACTTTTTAGTCCCACCCAGTCTGCTGTCACTACCGCAACCACGCCCACCCAATGGTCCACACCTAGCCAATGGGCCACACCCACCCAGCACTTGACGATGCATAAGTGGGTTTTGGGTTCCAGTTTGGGCACTCGGTCTCTAAAAGGTTCGCCATCACTGGACTAGCCGAACCCAAGTCCTGCAGCCGTTCTTCGTATGTTTTGGTCTCCAGGCCTTTAATCATCTTAGTTGCTCTTTTCTGAATTTTTTTCCAAAGTCTCCACATCTTTTTTTGTAAGATGATGTTCTTTTAGTTGTGTTGATAGACCAAGAGCTGAGTTCACAATTCCTTCCTCTTCTTCTTCTTCTTCTTCTTCTTCTTCTTCTTCTTCTTCTTCTTCTTCTTCTTCTTCTTCTTCTTCTTCTTCTTCTTCTATAATAATAATAATAGTAGTAGTAAAGTTGGAAGGGACCTTGGAGGTCATCTAGTCCAACCCCCTGCTCGGGCAGGAAACCCTACACCATTTCGGACAAATGGCTGTCCAGTCTCTTCTTAAAAACTTCCAGTGTTGGAGCATTCTTCCTCTTCCTCTTCCTCTTCTTCTTCTTCTTCTTCTTCTTCGTCTTCTTCTTCTCCTCCTCCTCCTCCTCCTCCTCCTCCCCCCCTCCTCCTCCCAGAGGTGAGTTGAATTCCACCGAAAGACAGAGCTGGGAAAAAGCTTCAAAGTCTTCCTTTCTAGCCTGCCAAGATGCTGGTTAGATTATGGTTTGTTTATCCTTCTCGCTATGAGTGGCGTCTCTGGGGGAGGGGGTGTTTGAAAATCCTTGTCCATCCTGCCCTTGACCTCCTCATCCAACGGGGACCGAGTTTTCACCTGCCAGAAAAGGACATTAACATGGTAAGAGTTAGATTTCCCTTTCCATTCCACGTTCCAGGAAATCGATAGAAAAATAAGATCACCATAAATCAGGGGTAAGGAAAGATCGAAAGGCCCCACTCAATTACGGGCTGCCAAATGAAATAATCCTGGCCGTTCTGGAATATCCCGAACGGGAACCTAACCGGCGTGATTAGATTCCTTCGGAAGACCAAAATGGGCTTGGAAAAGTGCCCAGGCCTTGATTTAATGGCGGGGGAACAATCCACCCTTCCGGATGTCATCCAGTTTGGGGGATGGGGGAAATACTTTGGCTATTTGGAGAGCATTTTGTGGGTGCTCACAAAATGGGAGGAGGGGGGGTTTCCAGCCCTCCCCCCCATCATTTTTTTAATTTCTTGAGAATATCTAGGGAGCCCCCCCCCGATGCAGTCTGGGAAACAAAGAAGATGGCATTTTGTGGCCTGCCACTCGATCCGGTTACGATTGATTTGTTTTTTTTCCAATTAAGCTCTTTTAAAATAAATATATTTAATATTTGAGCGGTGAATGCTCCAACACTGGAGGTTTTTAAGAAGAGACTGGACAGCCCTTTGTCTGAAATGGTATGGGGGGGGGGTTTCCTGCCTGAGCAGGGGGTTGGGCTAGATCAGGGCTTTTCAACCTTTTCACCCATTGTGCCATTTTTAGGATAGGGCAACATCCGAGGACCCCCGTCACCTAGCAAGGTGTCAAAAACTTGATGACCCCCCCCCCCAAAAAAGGGAAAAGGTGGTAAAGCACAGGTAGTCCTGGACTTACAACAGTTCGCTTAGTGACTGTTCGAAGTTACAATGGCACTGAAAAAAGTGCCCCCCCAGCCACAGCCGAGCAAGACGCCTGCCTGCCCACCCGGCTGCGCTCTTCCTCCTGTCCGAGGTTTTCACTGTTGTGAGCATTTTTGTTGAGGATTGGCAGTGGGGTGGGGGTGGGTGTTTGGTTTTTATTCCCCCCCCCATCTGCTGGGTGGTTGCAGCAGGTTTTGGTCACTTCACATGACCCTGGGACACTGTGACCGTCATAAATATGAATCAGTGGCCAAGCATCTGAATGTAAAGCACAAGACCTGGAGAGGCTGCAACATTCCAGCTGATGGGCGCTTCTTCTGGGCTCAGCAGAAGCGCCAGGATCAACGCCGAGCTCCAGCTGGAGCATGGCGCTGATCCTGACGCTTCCGCTGAGCCCTGACAGTCCTGAAGAAGCGCCGATCAGCTGGAAAGTGGCACTGATCCTGGCGCTTCTGCTGAGCCCCGATAGCCCTGCAGCTCCAGCCGTCTCTCGCTCAGGTTTGTGCGGTGCTGCCCCCGGTTCAGCTCATTCCCCTCCCCCACTACCACTTTTCTAGGATGGTCACGTACCCCCTGCCAGGGGCCAATGGACCACAGGTAGTAGCCGTACCACTGGTTGAAAAGCCCTGGTCTAGATGACCTCCAAGGTCCCTTCCAACTTTTTATTATTATTTTGGATCATCGCACAGTCAACCAGATGTTCAGACTGGATTTGGCATTTTGTCTACCTATCGAGTCCTTACCCAGGACCTGGGATAGGCAGAGGTGGATGTTTGATGGTATTACAGATATCGTCGCAGGATGGAAGCAGTTCCTAGTAAGGCCGCCTTTTGCAATTGACTAATAGCGAATTTGTCAATGCCAATGGTGTTCAAGTGGTGCTCCAGTTGTTTTGGGATTGCGCCCAAGGAGCCTATGACTATTGGTACTACCCTTGCTTGCTTTTGCCACAGTCTTTCTATTTCTATTTGTAGGTCTTTGTATTTTGTTATCTTCTCCAGTTCTTTCTCGTCTATTCTGCTGTCTCCAGGCACTGCCACGTCCACTATCCAGACTTTTTTGTCTTTCTTATCGACAATTGTTAAGTCTGGGGTGTTATGTTGCAGGTGCTTGTCTGTTTGAATTCTGAAGTCCCAGAGCAGTTTAATTTTATCATTTTCTATGATAAAAATAGATCATGCCAGACAAATCTTATTGCATTCTTTGACCAAGTGACAAAATTAGTGGATCAGAGGAATGTTGTGGACATAATTTACTTGGACTTCAGTAAGGCATTTGATAAAGTAGATCACAACCTACTACTTGACAAGATAGAAAAATGTGGGGTAGACAGAACCACCACCAGATGGATCCATAGCTGGCTGACCGGCCGTACTCAGCGAGTGGTCCTCAATGGAACTGCATCTATATGGAGGGAAGTGTGTAGTGGGGTGCCCCAGGGCTCTGTTCTGGGCCCAGTACTCTTCAACATCTTCATCAACGATTTGGATGAAGGGATAGATGGGGAACTCATCAAATTTGCAGACGACACCAAGCTGGCAGGAATAGCCAACACTCCAGAAGACAGGCTTAAGATACAGAAGGATCTGGACAGACTTGAACACTGGGCACTAACTAACAAAATGAAATTCAATGGTGAAAAAAGCAAGGTTCTACATTTAGGCAAGAAAAACCAAATGCACAAGTGCAGCATAGGTGGCACCATGCTCAATAGTAGTAACTGTGAGAGGGACCTCGGAGTCCTAGTAGACAATCACCTAAATATGAGCCAGCAGTGTGCTGCAGCTGCCAAAAAGGCCAACACAGTGCTAGGCTGCATTAACAGAGGGATAGAATCAAGATCACGTGAAGTATTAATACCACTCTTCAATGCCTTGGTAAGGCCACACTTGGAATACTGCATCCAGTTTTGGTCACCACGATGCAAAAAAGATGCTGAGACTCTAGAAAGAGTACAGAGAAGAGCAACAAAGATGATTAGGGGACTGGAGGCTAAAACATATAAGGAACGGTTGCTAGAATTGGGTATGTCTAGTTTAACGAAGAGAAGGACAAGGGGGGACATGATAGCAGTATTCCAATATCTCAGGGGCTGCCATAAAGAAGAGGGAATTAAGCTATTTTCCAAAGCACCTGAAGGCAGGACAAGAACCAACGGGTGGAAACTAATCAAGGAGAGAAGCAACCTAGAACTAAGGAGAAACTTCCTGACAGTGAGAACAATTAATCAGTGGAACAGCTTGCCTCCAGAAGCAGTAAATGCTCCAACACTGGAAGTTTTTAAGAAGAGACTGGACAGCCACTTGTCCGAAATGGTGTAGGGTTTCCTGCCCGAGCAGGGGGTTGGACTAGATGACCTCCAAGGTCCCTTCCAACTTTACTAATATGAATATGAATATGAATATGACTTTCTCTATTTTATGATCCCACCAGTTTTTGCTTACAGGCAAATGATATTTTTTGCAGATCTTCCAATGCACCATTGTTGCTACTTTGTCATGCCGCTGCTTGTAGTCAGTCTGGGCGATCTTCTTGCAGCAGCTTACCAGGTGGTCCACTGTTTCTTCAGCGTCTTTGCATAGGCGGCACTTACTGTCTGTTGCTGTTTTCTCAATTTTGACTTTATATGCATTTGTCCTTAAGGCTTGGTCTTGTGCAGCCAGAATTAGTCCCTCGGTCTCTTTCTTCAATTTTCCTGCTCTTAGCCATTGCCAGGTTTTATTATATTATCTGCTTTCCCAGCTATTTTTTTAATGTATTGGCCATGTAGTGTTTTGTCTTCCCATGCCTCTATTCTGTTCTTCATTTGGTCTTTCTTGTAGGCCAGTTTGGTCTCTCCAGTAGTTAGTAAGTCTTCCTGATATACTAATTTCAGTGCATCTTCATCATTGTTCTTCAGATATTCTTCCAAAGCCATTTTTTCTCCTTCAACCATCTGATGTACTTGTAGCATTCCACGCCCACCTATTTGCCTTGGTAGATAAAGTCTATCAATGTCACTGCGTGGATGAAGGGCATGATTCATTGTCATTATTTTTCTGGTCTGCCTATCCATTGCTTTTAGTTCTGCTTGAGTCCAGTCCACTATTCCAGCTGTGAACCAAATGACTGGGATTGCCCAGGTGTTGATTGCCTTTATGGTATTTCCTCCATTGAGTTTGGACTATTATTATTATTATTATTTCCAAAGTAATGGATGGGGAGAGGAAATAAGAGGAAGTATTGATTAACAAATGTGATGTGACAGAAAGAGTGGGGGGGAAATTCAGGAGAGTTCACAGCTGCCCTAAATTTGACTTGAATGGCTTCAAACCCTTTGTTGTGATACAGGCAGTCCTTTATTTACAAATGGTTTGTTTAGTGACCCTTCAAAGTTACGTGGGAGGCTAGATGGGGGGAAGGGAGAGAGGGAGGGAAAGGGAGGAAGGAAAGAGAGTGACAAGGGAGGAAAGGGAGGAAGAAAGGAGGGGAGGGAGGGAAGGAAAGAAGGAGGGGAAAAGGGTGAAAAGAAAGGAAGGCTAGATGGGAGGAAAGGAGAGAGAGGGGGGGGAAGGAAAGAGTGAGAAGGAAGGAAAGAAGGAAGGAAGGAAGGAAGGAAGGAAGGAAGGAAGGAAGGAAGGAAGGAAGGAGCATGGGGAGGAGGACGACGACGTCGGCAACAACGAGAAGCAGGGGGAGAAATATGAAAAGAATGAAGAAGAGAAAAAAGAACGAAGGAACTCGGTCTGAAGCCTCCTTGGGACATTTCCTGCTGGCTGGGGACGCTGACCCCACTCTCCCTGCTTTATCCTCCCCACTACGTCTCTTTTGCACCTAGCAGGGTGTTCCTTTCATCCTGACCCTCCCGGAATACGAAGACAAAAACCCCGGATACCAAATTCAGTTCTGATTAGGAACCCTTTTCGGAGGGCCATTTTATGCCCGGATTTTGCAACCACCGCCAGAATTTACGTTTTTCTTCCCGCAAGAGGCTAAAAAAAAACCTCTTCGGGAAAACTAGATTTGTAGTACGGGCTCGTGGCTTTTATATCTTTCGCATCTTTCCTTTAAAACTTCAAGAAAGATTTTTTTTTTCAGCCCTTCGCCAAGCGAGGGGACATGTTCTGTTCGTTTTTGAAGGTGCTCAACTGTTCCATATGCGGGGTGGGGGGGCAAACGGCAGCCCGATCCTATTTTAGACCCTGTTGACTTAATCCCGTCCCAACTGTTTATACCCCGGCTTTTTCCTCTGTGCAAGCCATTTTCCTTTCGTCCTCGCCGACGTTCTTTCTTTGAAGGCCTTCCCCTTAAAAATAAAATAAAATAAAATAAAAATAAAGCAAGGCCTATGACTCATGAGCCCTCGCTGCCAAAGGCTAATCTTGGCTCGGCCGGCTGTGGATGATGCAGGTTGTAGTCCGTGCCAGCCAAGACTGCAATGCAGCACAGGCGGGGGTGTGGTATCCCTCCATGCAAGATCCTCCATCAACTTCCTTGTACACACACACACACACACACACACACACACACACACACAAAAGAAAAACCCCCAAGCAAGCCCCATCTTTGCTTGCCCAGATTTTCTGTTTCCCACCCCCCCCCCATTTAAAAACACCTCCCACCCTCTCCCAACACATCCTGAGGGTCACAAAAGGCCACCGTCCTCTCCCTTTGGCTCAGATTCTTGTTTTCTGCAAATGCCATTTGGCTTGGCTTCCGCTTTGTGGATGTGTGTGTGTGTTTTAAAAAAAGCATGATTTTGCTCCATGGGTTTGGGTTTTCCAAATTGCTTCCCCTTCTCATTCCTGCACGCACGCACGCACGCACGCACACACACACACCAAATCTGCTCTTCCTGAATCCCAGGTGCAATGCTTGAACCTTGAATCTTGAATCCCAACAACACAACAAGGTCAGGACGCCCCGACATTGACAGGACTTACGCCCGGTCAACACACTGACCGGGGCGTTGTGTTATCCAGGAACATCCCTTGGGCCGGAGATGTTTTTGATAAATAACACAACGCCCCGGTCAGTGTGTTGACCGGTCGTAAGTCCTTTTGAAGTCGGGGTGTGTCCTGCCCTCCGTTGTGTTGTTTTCCCCTGCTGTCGATGGAGCTTGGGCTTAAGAGGAGGCACACCTGGCTTCTGGGACCCAGGGTGTGTGTCTTGTGTGTGTGTGTGTGTGTGTGTGTGTGTGTGTGTGTGTAGCAGTTTTTCCCTGGCAGTAAGGACATTTTTGTCCAGCCTGGCCTTCCCTTGGGGAAGATTGTGTGTACTTGCAGAGTTTCCTTTGTGGTTGTGAGTCAGAAGAGGGGGGGCTTTGGATGACAAGATTGGCAGAGGGCAAGTTGTTTTTGTGACTGTGTCTTCTTCAGATGATCTGCCTGGTGTAGGGAGATGGGATCCAGATAGCCCCGGTAGCCCCTTCCCTCTCCTTCTGTCTTTTCCCTTCTCAATCCTTTTCTTTCTTTCTTTCTTTCTTTCTTTCTTTCTTTCTTTCTTTCTTTCTTTCTTTCTTCCTTCCTTCCTTCCCTCTCCTTCTTCCATATTTTTCTTCCTCCCTTTGTATCTTTCTCCATCTTCCTTTCTTTTTTCTTCCCTCCCTCCCTCCCTCTCTCTTTCTTTCTTTCTTTCTTTCTTTCTCTCTTCCTTCCTTCCTTCTTCTTTCATATTTTTCTTCCTCCCTTTGTACCTCTCCATCTTCCTTTCTTTTTTCTTCCCTCCCTCCCTCTTTCTTTCTTTCTCTCTTTCTTTCTATCTTCCTTCTTTCCTTTTTTCTTTCCTTCCTTCCATCCTTTCTTCTCCTTCTTCCTCCCATTTTTCTTCCTCCCTTTGTACCTTTCTCCTTTCTTTTCTCTTCCCTCCCTCCCTCTCTCTCTCTTTCTTTCTTTCTATCTTCCTTCCTTTTTTCTTTCCTTCCTTCCATCCTTCCTTCTCCTTCTTCCTCCCATATTTTTCTTCCTCCCTTTGTACCTTTCTCCATCTTCCTTTCTTTTTTCTTCCCTCCCTCCCTCTCTCTTTCTTTTTATCTTCCTTCCTTCCTTTTTTCTTTCCTTCCTTACATCCTTCCTTCTCATTCTTCCTCCCATATTTTTCTTCCTCCCTTTGTATCTTTCTCCATCTTCCTTTCTTTTTTCCTCTCTCCCTCCCTCTCTCTCTCTTGCTCTTCCTTCCTTCCTTCCCTCCTTCCTCCCTCTCTTCCTCCCTTCTCTTCTTTCCTTTCCTCAATTCCTTCCTTCCTTCCTCCTTCCCTCTGACTCTCCTTTCTTTCATTCCCTTCCCTTCCTTCCTTCCTCCCGTCCCCTCTCATCCCCTCCCTTAACCCCTCCCTCCCTTGTCTCCTTGCAGAATCATAATTCTACAGTTGGGTTCCAAGCAATCCACCACTTTGCAGAGCCAAAAGTGTGTGTTTGTGTGTCTGTGTGTGGTCTGATTCAAAAGAGCACTGATGACGTTCCCTAGCTGGGTCATGAAATGTCTGCAAGAAAACCACCCAGCTCAGAGAGCACCAAGGACCCCACAGTCCTCCTCCTCTTTGCAAAACCCCCTCCCTTTAGCACTGATGTTGTTACCTAGTTGGGTCATGAAACGTCTGCAAGAAAACCGCCCAGCTCAGAGAGCACTAGGACCCCACAGTCGTTGTCCTCCTCATCCTCCTCCTCCTCCTCCTCCTCCTCCTCGCAAACCCCACTCTCTTCTAGCACTGATGATGTTACCTAGTAGGGTCAGGAAACAGCTGCAAGAATACAACCCAGATCAGAGAATTCCACAATTCCCAAGAAATTGTGACCCCCAGTCCTTTGACCTCCTCACACACCCATTCCCCAGCTTTTTAGCTGAAAAATGAGTTCTCTCCCTGAGCTGTAAAACAGAAAAAGAAGCTTGTGCTGTCTGCAAATTCAGCCATGAAGTAGCTGCTACACGATGGAATCCGAGGCTACGGCAACTTCAGCTTTCCTTTAATATTGCTTTATTTAAATTTACATCCTTCCCTTCCCACCCTGGAAATTAATACAATGAGCAGCACCCATGGGAGCTCATGGCAATTAAAAATATGATTAAAATGATATTGCAGCAGCCTAAAACAAAATGCAGATTGCGTTGCGTTGCGTGGAGCAAAAGTTTCCGGAAAGGGGGCAAGTCAACCTTTTGAGCAGAAAAATTCTTCCCAGCTCTGCCTTCCTTTTCTCCTTGCAAGATCAATACTCTGTTTTTAATCATCGTCATCGTCATCATCATCTCCTCAAACCTGCCTGATCGAGGGCCCTCGAAATCAGCTCAATTATTGTAGTGAAGATAAGCTGGAGAGAAAGAGGCCTCCAGGGCAACGTTTTGAAATAAATATTATACGGGGATAAAATTGAACTGCTTTGCTAGCTAATCACTGGAGAGGCAGTTTGGTCTAGTGGTTAAAACACCAGGCTAGAAAGTGGGAGAGTTGAAGTCCTGCCCAGATGGCTGGGTGACTTTGGGCCAATCACCAGGAGACGGTGAGTTCGAATCCTGTCTTAGGCATGAAAACCAGCTGGGTGATTTTTGAGCCAATCATCAGGAGATGGTGAATTCTAGTCCCACCTTAGTTATGAAAGCCAATTGGATGAGTTTGGGCCAATCACCAGGAGACGCTGAGTTCTAGTTCCACCTTAGCTATGAAAGCCGCCAACTGGATGATGTTGGGCCAGTCACCAGGGGACGCTGAGTTCTAGTCCTGTCTTAGCTATGAAAGCCAACTGGATGAGTTTGGGGTCCTTGGTGCTGTCTGAACTGGGTGGGTTTCTTGCAGACGTTTCCTGACCCAACTAGAGAACATAATCAATTCAAGAAGAGAGTGAGGCTTAGGGAGAGGAGGAGGAGGAGGAGTAGGAGGAGTAGGAGGAGAACTGTGGGGTCCTTGGTGCTCTCTGAGCTTGGTGGCTTTTTTGCAGACGTTTCATGACCCAACTAGGGAACATCATCAGTGCTAGAATGGAGGAGGAGGAGGAGGAGGAGGAGAAGGAAGGAAGGAAGGAAGGAGGGAGGGAGGGAGGGAGGGAAGGAAAGAAGGAAGGAAGGAAGGAAGGAAGGAAGGAAGGAAGGAAGGAAGGAAGGAAGGACTGTGAGTTCCTTGGTGCTCTCTGAGCTGGGTGGTTTTCTTGCAGACGTTTCATGACCCAACTAGGGAACATCATCAATGCTAGAATAGAGGAGGAGGAGGAGGAGGAGGAGGAGGAGGAGGAGGAGGAGGAAGAAGACTGTGGGGTCCTTGGTGCTCTCTGAGCTGGGTGGTTTTCTTGCAGACATTTCATGACCCAACTAGGTAACATCATCAGTGCTAGAATAGAGGAGGAGGAGGAGGAGGAGGAGGAGGAGGAGGAGGAGGAGGAGGAGGAGGAGGAGGAGGAGGAGGAGGAGGAGGAGGACAACGACGACAACTGTGGGGTCCTTAGTGCTCTCTGAGCTGGGTAGTTTTCTTGCAGACGTTTCATGACCCAACTAGGGAACACCATCAGTACATTCTGGTCTACAGGTATCTTCCTGAATTAATTTGCTCTTGATCCTTTTATTTCCCTCCCCCCGGTCGATGAGTTTATTTAAGCTTTATTTAAGCTGTACGCAGCAGTAGCTCCTTTCACTGGAAGCTGCCCTTTCCCTCCAAATGACGCTAAGCTAATCGGTCGTAAGTCAAGGACTGTGGCTCCTTGCCTTCGACGTCTTTCAAGCTGACTTGTCAATAAACGTTAGCAGACTATTTTTCAGTTCAGGTTTTCACTCCGTTGGCCATTAGGAAAGACCCAAAAAGAAAAAAGAACTTTTACTAGTTTATTTAAAAGTTTGTGTGTTTGGGGGGTTTTGTTGTTGTTGTTGTTTTTAAAGATGGTGCTTAATATTGTGTGCCATCATTTCACAACTTCCTTGGCACCAGCAAGGAAAAAAGAAAAAAGAAAACCCACACAAGACTTTTCACTAAATAAAATTTGTCCTCTTTTGCCCTCTGCTTGTGTTCTCTCGGGCTTACTAACAGCAATAATTTATTTATTATGCATTTCGGACTAAGTGCAGCGCTTAGAATAAAATAATTGGTGCAATAATATATGTAACATCAGAATACGTAAGGGACGGAGAAAAGGATGGACTGTGAGTGCAGAGAAGAGCAACAAAGATGATCAGGGGGCTGGAGGCTAAAACATATAAAGAATGGCTGCTGGAATTGGGTATGTCTAGTTTAATGAAGAGAAGGACAAGGGGGGACATGATAGCTTGTTCCAGTATCTCAGGGGCTGCCCCAAAGAAGAGGGAGTCAAGCTATTCTCCAAAGCGCCTGAAGGCAGGACAAGAAGCAACGGATGGAAACTGATCAAGGAGAGAAGCAACCTGGAACTAAGGACAAACTTCCTGACAGAACAATTAACCAGTGGAACAACCTGCCTCCAGAAGCTGTGAATGCTGGAAGTCTTTAAGAAGAGACTGGACAGCCATTTGTCTGAAATGGTGTAGGGTTTCCTGCCTGAGCAGGGGGTTGGACTAGATGACCTCCAAGGTCTCTTCCAACTTTTTATTTATTTATTTATTTATTATTATTATTATTTGAGTTTTGCCCCATTTCATGACCTTTTTACCAGAATCACTGCAGTCGGTCACTGAATCATGCCGTCGTAAAGCAAAGCTGACTTCCCACAGTGACTTTGTTTGCCGGAGGCGTTCTAGGAAAGTCGCGGAAGGGGGTCACGTGACCCCGGGAAGCTGCAACAGTCATAAGTCCATGCCAGTGGCCGAGCCTCTGAATTTTGATCCCGTGATCCCGTGATGCTGCAACGGTCACACGTGTGATAAACAGCCCTCCTTTTTTTCAGCGGTCACTAAACGAATCACTGAAAGTCGAGGACTGCTCTTAATTTATCCTGTTCTTCACCCCAAGGGCTGGTTACAAGAAATTACAAGAAATTTCCAGATTGAGACGTTTTCAACCCACCCTCGATCGAGGACGCCCGATCCAAATCCATTTTTCCAAACCATTTTGTCACCTGTGCAACAAAACTCACCCCGACAAAAACAGACACTGGTTGTTATTTTTGCCAAAAATAGTCGGTGTGAAAAAAAAAAAAAGAAACAGCCAATGTTTGCTCTTAAAATCCTCAATTACAGCAAATCTGCACCCCTCCCAATTAATTGCACCGTTGGCTGATTAATAAGCAACCCGTGGTGCAGTCTGCAAAAAAGAAAAAAGAAAAAAAGAACTTTTGACGCGAGCAAGGCAGGCTACCGTAGATAGATGATTGTGTGGATTGTGGCTTTCAATCCTCCAATATCCTGGGTTGTATAAACAGGGGCATAGACTCAAGATCACGGGAAGTATTAATAATAATAATAATAATAATAATAATAATAATAATAATAATCCCCCAGTGAGGCACTACCTTGACGTGGTTGTGGGGCTTGTGTACTCTGAGGAAGATGAGAGCTATGCCAGAGGTTCAACCATACTGGACAGGTCTCATCAGAGGAGTCAGACAAAGAGTGTCTCTCCCATAAAAAATATGGTGAGACGTAAATTTCAGAATGCCATACCGGCTCGGACGTCGCCCGGGTTAACAAGGTCCGCACTAGATATTGGAGTTCCTGGATATCTGGTGAAAAATGGGTTACAGGACTCAGGACTGTTGGCTGAGCAACCAGGGCCAGCAGCTGCAGAACTACTGGAAGAAAAGGTGTTTACCCGTCGCAGATACACAGTGATGGAAAACAAAGAAATAATGATCTGTTACTACAGATCAAGTCCAACAAGACGAGGATATCTAAAGCGAATGCACCAATTCTGGAAAGAACAATATCCAGAATCAGAAATAACAGAACAGAGACTAGCAGATCAACGCCGATTTATAACAAGAAATAAAGTATTTACAGAAACAGAATTGGACGAACTGCAAAGGTTTACCCAGGGCAAAGAAATCAAAGCCTTACAAGAAGTAATTCAGAATGTAGAGGCAAACCAGGGGGAGTTGGCAGTGAAAGAATCCAGTAGAGATATACAACTGTTCTCATTTGGAAACCAGGCACCTCTTCCTCAGGAAGAACAAAACCCTCTAACTAAAGAAATAAAAGAATTGAAACAAAGAATAATTGAGCATCTAGAACAGCACAAAAACAACAGAATAAGGCTGCCTGCATTGAAGCTTGTTCCAAAGAAACAGCTAGCACAAGCATTAAAAGATGCAAATACTGCAATAGCAAGTATAAGCACCAATTCACTGCAAGAAACAAACCAACTAATGTACAGCACAGCTGCAGTTATAACAGAATACCTGGGATGTAAAATCAACAAAAAAGAAAAACAAACAAATAGTGCACCACAAAAATGGAAGGTTAGACTAGAAAATAAGATCAGCAAGTTAAGATCACATGCAAGCAAGCTAGAACAGATGAAAGAAAAGAAGCTGAAGAACAAGAAGACCAAAGAATACCTAATCAAGAAATACCACTTAGAAACAAGGAAGATCAAGGAAGCACTGGAAATAATAAAGCAACAAATAACAGCTATAGCCAGGAAAATCAGTAGATATGAAGCTCGAATTGCAAACTATAGGCAGAACCTCCAATTTCAATCCAATCAGAAATGTTTCTACCAATCCATCAATGGAGAAACTGCAAGGAATCAGTCAGTACCTGACAAGGAAGAAACAGTGCAATTCTGGAAGCAGATATGGGATAACCCAAAGAAATACAACAAGGATGCAGCTTGGTTAAAAGAGGTGGATGCAAATAAAACAGAAGTTGAAATGAAAGAACTAGTAATAACAACAAAAATGGTAGAAAAAAGAGCAAAGAAAATCAAAAATTGGTCAGCACCAGGTGAAGATGAACTGCATGGGTTTTGGTTGAAACATCTAACTGTTATACACCCACTCATTGCCAAGCAATTCAACAATATACTACAAGGAGGAGAAATTGAAAAGTGGCTAACAAGTGGGAAAACCTACCTAATAATGAAAAATCCAGCAAAAGGGGCAACACCAGGTAACTACAGGCCAATTACCTGCTTACCAACAACTTTCAAATTACTAACTGGTGTGGTAGCTGATGCAGTACAACAGCATCTAGTTGAAAACAATCTCTTTCCACCTGAGCAGAAAGGAAACCGCCCCAATAGCAGAGGAACAAAAGATCAACTCCTAATAGACAAAATGATCTTGGGAAACTGCAAGAGAAGGAAGACCAACCTGAATGTGGCATGGATTGACTACAAAAAGGCATTTGACTCTCTGCCACATGATTGGATAATCAAGTGCCTAGAAATAACAGGAGTAAGTAGAAACATCAGAAAATTTGTGCAAAAATCGATGGCACAATGGAAGACACAGTTGCAGATCAATGGTGAAAAGCTGGGAGAGGTTAATATCAAGAGAGGAATATTTCAAGGAGATTCATTATCACCATTACTATTTGTTATTGCACTGTTTCCTCTGTCAACAATACTGAATAACTCAGGACATGGTTATCAAACATCAAAAACATCTGCTAGACTATCCCACCTCCTTTACATGGATGATCTGAAGCTGTATGGAAAAACATCATCTGAAATAGAATCGCTGCTCAACACTGTCCGTATATATAGCCAAGATATTGTAATGGAGTTTGGCTTGGACAAATGTGCCACACTTACTATCAAACAAGGAAAAATAGTGAAAACTGAAGGAATCAAGATGCCCCACGAAAATAACATTAAGAGTCTGGATGAGGAAGAATACTACAAATACTTGGGTATCCTTCAAGCTGACAACATCAAGCACACTGAAGTCAAGAAAAAGATTAGAGGTGAATACATCAAGAGAGTGAAGAAGATCTTAAAATCCAAACTCAATGGAGGAAATACCATAAAGGCAATCAACACCTGGGCAATCCCAGTCATTAGGTACACAGCTGGAATAGTGGACTGGACTCAAGCAGAACTAAAAGCAATGGATAGGCAGACCAGAAAAATAATGACAATGAATCACGCCCTTCACCCACGCAGTGACATTGATAGACTTTATCTACCAAGGCAAATAGGTGGGCGTGGAATGCTACAAGTACATCAGATGGTTGAAGAAGAAAAAATGGCTTTGGAAGAATATCTGAAGAACAATGATGAAGATGCACTGAAATTAGTATATCAGGAAGGCTTACTAACTACTGGAGAGACCAAACTGGCCTACAAGAAAGACCAAATGAAGAACAGAATAGAGGCATGGGAAGACAAAGCACTACATGGCCAATACATTAAAAAAATAGCTGGGAAAGCAGATAATAATAAAACCTGGCAATGGCTAAGAGCAGGAAAATTGAAGAAAGAGACCGAGGGACTAATTCTGGCTGCACAAGACCAAGCCTTAAGGACAAATGCATACAAAGTCAAAATTGAGAAGACAGCAACAGACAGTAAGTGCCGCCTATGCAAAGAAGCTGAAGAAACAGTGGACCACTTGGTAAGCTGTTGCAAGAAGATTGCACAGACTGATTACAAGCAGCGGCATGACAAAGTAGCAACAATGGTGCATTGGAAGATCTGCAAAAAATATCATTTGCCTGTAAGCAAAAACTGGTGGGATCATAAAATAGAGAAAGTCATAGAAAATGATAAAATTAAACTGCTCTGGGACTTCAGAATTCAAACAGACAAGCACCTGCAACATAACACCCCAGACTTAACAATTGTCGATAAGAAAGACAAAAAAGTCTGGATAGTGGACGTGGCAGTGCCTGGAGATAGCAGAATAGAAGAGAAAGAACTGGAGAAGATAACAAAATACAAAGACCTACAAATAGAAATAGAAAGACTGTGGCAAAAGCAAGCAAGGGTAGTACCAATAGTCATAGGCTCCTTGGGCGCAATCCCAAAACAACTGGAGCACCACTTGAACACCATTGGCATTGACAAATTTGCTATTAGTCAATTGCAAAAGGCGGCCTTATTAGGAACTGCTTCCATCCTGCGACGATACCTGTAATACCATCAAACATCTACATCTGCCTATCCCAGGTCCTGGGTAAGGACTCGATAGGTAGACAAAATGCCAAATCCAGTCTGAACATCTGGCTGACTGTGCGATGATTGATAATAATAATAATAATAATAATAATAATAATAATAATAATAATAATAATAATAATAATAATAAAGTTGGAAGGGACCTTGGAGGTCATCAAGTCCAACCCTCTGCTCAGGCAGGAAACCCTACACCAATTCGGACAAATGGCTGTCCAGTCTCTTCTTAAAAACTTCCAGTGCTGGAGCATTCACCGCTTCTGGAGGCAGGTGGTTCCACTGGTTAATTGTTCTCACTGTCAGGAAATTTCTCCTTAGTTCCAGGTTGCTTCTCTCCTTGATTAGTTTCCACCCGTTGCTTCTTGTCCTGCCTTCAGGCGCTTTGGAGAATAGCTTGATTCCCTCTTCTTTGGGGCAGCCCCTGAGATACTGGAAGACTGCTATCATGTCATCGCTGGTCCTTCTCTTCATTAGACTAGACATATCCAATTCCATCAACAGTTCTTCTTTCAGCCTCCAGTCCCCTAATCACCTTTGTTACTCTTCTCTGCCCTCTTTCAAGAGTCTCAACATCTTTTTTACATCGTGATGACCAAAACTGGATGCAGTATTCCAAGTGTGGCCTTACCAAGGCCTTGTAAAGTGGTATTAACCCTTCACGTGATCTTGATTCTGTCCCTCTGTTAATACAGCCCAGTACTGTGTTGGTCTTTTTGGCAGCTGCAGCACACTGCTGGCTCATATTTAAGTGATTGTCCACTAGGACTCCGAGGTCCCTCTCACAGTTACTACTATTGAGCAAGGTACCCCCTATACTATACCTGTACATTTGGTTTTTCTTGCCTAAATGTAGAGCCTTACTTTTTTCACCATTGAATTTAATTTTGTTAGTTAGTGCCCAGTGTTCAAGTCTGTCCAGATCCTCCTGTATCTTAAGCCTTTCTTCTGAAGTGTTGGCTATTCCTGCCAGCTTGGTTTCAGCTGCAAATTTGATGAGTACAGCTTTATAAAGCCCTGGTGAGGCCACACCTGGGACAAAACCTATTGAACAACTGTCTTGATTAGCAGCGGTTATAAGATCAGTTGCGGACGTAAGTCCAGAGCTACCGGTAATGCGATTTATTCAATCCGATACGGCCAGCCGCTCCGAAAGACCCCTGCTTGCAAATCTAGCACCTTCTCCAACAAAACCCCTCCCATAAATGGCTTGAGCTGGCAGCCGGGAAGGATGGGAGGTGTAGTCTGGCCCATGCCTGATACAGCGGGGTTAAGACAGAGAAAGACCTGTCCCGTTTCTGCTTCATTCCGATTAAAAGTGGGTATTTCAGTGGAGAAAAATCTCCACCGTTTTCTGTTCGGGGTTGATGGTTTTCCATCTCTTTATTTATTCATTCCTTCTGGCTGCTTGTCGGCTGCTGAATCGATCAAGATTCACGCGGGTTTAAGAGATTTCCAACCTCCAGATAAGGAAACTTGCAATTAAAACATCCATGATAGGGATCAAAAAAAAAAAAAAAACCCCAAAGATTCCTGAAAATCAGAGATCACTGCAAGGATTCTGAATGGAATGGAATGAAATGGAATGGAATGGAATAGAATAGAATAGAATAGAATAGAATAGAATAGAATAGAATAGAATAGAATAGAATAGAGCTGGAAGGGACTTTGGAGGTCATCTAGTCCAGCCCCCTGCTCAAGCAGGAGAACCTATACCATCTCAGACAAGTGACTATCTAGTCCAGTGGTTCTCAACATTTTTAATGCCGCGACCCCCAACCGGTCGTAAGTCGAAGACTACTCAACCGGTCGTAAGCCGAGGACTACTCCACTGGTGCAGCACCGTTTGCAGACTGGGACTTTTGGCGGGCTCAGCAGGGCAGAGACAGCCTGGACAATTCCTATTGGCTTTTGAAAGCCAATAGAATTAGACTCTATTCAAGAGAGTCTATTCTATTGGCTTTCAAAGGCCAATAGAATAAAAGGGAGTAGCACAGCTAAGGAAAAGGGGGAAAAAATGGCGGACTGTGTTGTTTGGCGACCCCCGTGAAATGGTCGTTCGACCCCAAATGGGGTCCCGACCCACAGGTTGAGAACCACTGCTCTACTCTCTTCTTAAAAATCTCCAGTGATGGAGTGCCCGCCATTTCTTGGGGCAAGCTGTTCCACTGGTTAATTGTCCTCACTGTCAGGAAGTTTCTCCTTAATTCCAGGTTGCTTCTCTCCTTGTTCAGTTTCCAACCATTGTTTCTCGTCCTTCCCTCTGGTGCTCTGGTGAACAACATGACCCCCCTCTTCTTTGTGGCAGCCCCCCAGATACTAGAACACTGCTATCATGTCTCCCCTATTTCTTCTTTTCTTTAGACTAGCCAAACCCAAGTCCTGCAGCCGTTCTTCGTGTGTTTTAGTCTCCAGGCCTTGGATCATCTTAGTTGCTCTTCTCTAAACTTTTTCCAGAGTCTCAGCATCTTTTTTGTAATGTGGTGACCAAACTTGGCTGCAGTATGCCAGGTGTAGCCTTACTAGGGTTTTATAAAGCGGTACTAATACTTTGTGTGTTCTTGATTCTACGCCTCTTGTTTATACAACCCAGGATTGTATTAGCTTTTTGGGCTGCTGCTGCACACGGCTGGCTCACGGTCAAGCGATCGTCCACTAGGACTCCAAAGTCCCTCTCACAGTTGCTGTTTTTGAGCCAGGTCTCGCCCAATCTGTACTTAAATCCTTACACTGCCCAAGTGTAAGACTTTGCACACTGAAACTCATTTTGTTGGATAGGGCCCATTGTTCAAGTCTGTGAAGATCTTTTTGGATCCTGAGTTTGTCTTGTGGAGTGTTGGCTACTCCTGCCGGTCTGGTGTCATCTGCAAATTGGAGGAATTCCCCTTCAATTCTCTTATCTAAGTCATTGATGAAGATATTGAAGAGTCCTGGGCCTAAGACGGAACCTTGTAGTACCCCACTGCTTACTCCTCTCCATGTGGATGTAGTGCCATTGAGGACTACTCACTGAGTACGGTTTGCCAGCCAGCTACAGGTCCATCTGGTGGTGATGGTGTCTACTCCACCTTTTTCTAGCTTACTAAAAGTGGGTTGTGGTCTACTTTGTCAAATGCCTTACCGAAAGCTGGGCATGCTACGTCCATTGCGTTTCACTGGTCTATTCGTTTAGTCACTTTATAAGAATAATAAAAAATAATAAGCCGTAAATGAAATGGCACAAACAGGATCCCAGAGCAAAAACAAATGGATTCAAAGGTAAAAATAGAATAAGATGCTGCAGGAAAGGGAAATAGTTCTATCATGGCTCTCCTCCTTAAAGCTGGATTTTCTAACCCTTGGCATCTCGGAGAGGCTGGATTTCAACTCCCAGAATTCCCCCCGCCAGCTTTGCAAAAAATAAAATAATAATAATAATAAAAAAAGTTAACACATGTCTCAAGAAAGGTGGTAAAATGGGGCAAAACCTATTGAACAACTGTCTTGCTCAGTGGCAGAAATTTTGGATGCTGCTCCGGAAGACACCTGCTTGCAAATAATAATAATAATAATAACAACAACAACAACATCCACATCTGCCTATCCCAGGTTCTGGGTAAGGACTCGATAGGTAGACAAAATGCCAAATCCAGTCTGAACATCTGGCTGACTGTGCGATGATCCATCAATAATAATAATAATAATAATAATAATAATAATAATAATAATAATAATAATAGTAATAATAATAATAGTAATAGTAGTAGTAGTAGTAGTAATAGTAATAGTAATAATAATAATAATAATGTTGGAAGGGGACCTTGTAGGTCATCTAGTCCAACCCCCTGCTCAGGCAGGAAACCCTGTACCATTTCAGACAAATGGCTGTCCAGTCTCTTCTTAAAGACTTCCACTGTTGGAGCATTCACCGCTTCTGGAGGCAGGTGGTTCCCCTGGTTAATTGTTCTCCAACGAAACCGCTCCCATAAATGGGTTGAGCTGGCAGCTGGGGAGGATAGGAGTTGTAGTCTGGCCCATCTCTGATACAGCGGGGTTGAGACGGAGAAAGATCTGTCCCGTCTCTGCTTCATTCCGATTAAAAATGAGCATTTCAGTGGAGAAAAATCTCTTCTTTTTTTTGTGCCCCCCCCCAAGTGGTGATGAATCGGAAGCAAGAACGACGGAAATTTTGGGGTCCCTTGTGGTCGTAAGCCGAGGACTGCCTAAATACACAGGGTGGTTGAAAAAAAAAATCACAGGCACGTAGCAGAGCTTCGCTGAGTGGGCCACAAGATCCTCCCCCTCGATTGATCTCGTTTCGGAACCATGAGGACTAGAGTCTTAAGAAGTGTGTCTTCCTCCAGAACGGCGTCCGTTGTGGCCATAAGCCGAGGACGGCCTGACGTTCGGAGGGAAACGAGGTCAATTTCGGGGTCTGGCATTTCCCAGCAGCGCTGGAAGGGACCCCCACCCCTCCCCATTTCTGAAGCGGAGAAAGAACAGGCCGAGCTTAAGCACCGGGCTAAAGTTTTCCCTCAGGAGAAAAACACTAAAAGCAAAGAGAGAGGGAGGGAGGATTAACGGCCGGCTGTCTTTTCTCATCAGCCTCTTGTTTATATCTGCTTCCCAGATCTCTCCTTTAGCTGCTCATAATTTCCCAGAGGCTTTGACAAGGGCAGGGCAGAGGAAAAATTAAGCCCTAAATGAGATTTCGGGAGAAACAAAGGGAGAAGAAGGCCTGAGATTGCAGCTTGGAGCCTGTTGTGTGGCTTGTGATGGAGACACCACGCAACCGTCTTGGCAAGCCAGAGGACCTCAGTGTCCTCTTCTTCCTCCACAAGTGGTGGTTGAGCTTTTGATTCCTTCTCCTATCCAAATAATAATAATAGTAGTAGTAGTAGTAGTAGTAGTAGTAGTAGTAGTAGTAGTAGTAGTAGTAGTAACAACAACAACGACAACAACACCTAGGTTGATTGTACCTAGGATGCTGGCAGCAACCCATGGCAACCATCAGAGTCAATTTGAATGTTCAGTTCACTGAGGTTCACGTCGTCGTCATCATCATCATCATCGAGTTGGAAGGGACCTTGGAGGTCTTCTAGCCCAACCCCCCATTCAGGCAGGAAACCCTACCAGGGGTACGCAACCTTGACTCTTTTATGACTCGTGGACTTCAACTCCCAGAATTCCTCAGCCAGCATGGGGGAACTATGGCCCCATCATGACTTGCGGACTTCAACTCCCAGAATTCCTCAGCCAGCATGGGGGAACTATGGCCCCTTCATGACTTGGGGACTTCAACTCCCAGAATTCCTCAGCCAGCCATGCTGAGGGAAAAGGGAGAGGTTTCCATGCTGAGCCATGCTGGCTCAGGAATTCTGGGAGTTGAAGTCTCCGAGTCATAAAAGAGCCAAGGTTGCCTACCCCTGCGGCCTAGACCATTTCAGACCAATGGCTGTCCAGTCTCTTCTTAAAAACTTCCAGTGTTGGAGCATTCACAGTTTCTGGTGGCAGGTAGTTCCACTGGTTAATTGTTCTCATTGTCAGGAAATCTGTTTCTGTTACGGCTAGTCCTTGACTTATGAGCCCCAATCAAGCCCCCAATTTCGCTGGCTAAGCGAGACCTTTGCGAAGTGGGTTTTGCCCCATTTTACGACCTTCCTTGCCACGGTCGTTAAGCAAATCCCTGCAGTTTTTCAGTTAGTCAACACGGTCATTAGGTGAATCCATCTCTCTCCCCCCCCCCCTGGCACCACCATTGACTTTGCTGGTCGGGAGGTCGCAAAAAAGGGGAATCACACGAACCCAGGACTCTGCAACCGTCACAAATGCAAGTCAATTGCCAGGCATTCAAATTTTGATCTCATGAGCACAGGGGAGGCTGTGGCGGTTGCAAATATGAAAAATAGTCAGGAATCCATTTTTATTTTCAGGGAGATTGTGACTTTGAACTTTGTTACTAGATCAGTGGTTCTCAACCTGTGGGTCGGGACCCCATTTGGGGTCGAACGACCATTTCACGGGGGTCGCCAAACAACGCAGTCCGCCATTTTTCCCCCCCTTTTCCTTAGCTGTGCTCCTCCCTTTTATTCTATTGGCTTTTGAAAGCCAATAGAATAGACTCTCTTGAATAGAGTCTAATTCTATTGGCTTTCCAAAGCCAATAGGAATTGTCCAGGCTGTCTCTGCCCTGCTGAGCCCACCAAAAGTCCCATTCTGCAAACGTGCTGCACCAGTTGAATAGTCCTCGACTTACGACTGGTTAAGTAGTCCTCAACTTATGACCGGTTGAGTAGTCCTCGACTTACGACCGGTTGGGGATCGTGGCATTAAAAAGGTTGAGAACCACTGCACTAGATGAACTGTTGTTAAGTCAAAGACTCCCTGTATATTTCCTATTATATTATTCTGCTTTATTGCACACTCTGCCAGATGTTTAGATTAGTTTTAGCATTTTTATCCACTTCTTAAGTCCTTCCCAGGACCCGGGATAGGCAGAGGTGGATGTCACAGGATGTCAACTGTCCCGAGCCGAGCTGCCTTTTGCAGTTGACTGATGGGATTTCATCCGTGCCGATAATGTTTAAGGGGTATTATTATGGTTTTTAGCTATTTAGTTTCTGTAAGGACCCACCCCACTTTGCATCTTAAGAAGACAGAACTCTTGGAATATTTCTTCCAACAGGCATCCTTTATTAAGAGAAAATGGTTGCAGGCGTGCTAGACAGGGCTTGGGGGCCAAGCCCTATGGTTCAAGGTTTTAAGGGGTTCCCAGCAGCCTCATCCCACCCCACCATCTGTCCAGTGACAATCCCAGGCGTTACATTTCCACCCCCTTTCCCCTCACTGCCGGTGGAAGGGAGACTTCAGAGAGTAGTAGATGAAAGCTGATGGCCCCATTGTTATGCTTTAGTCCAGTGGTCTCAACCTTTTTAATGCCGCGACCCCCAACCGGTCGTAAGTCGAGAACTACCCAACCAGTCGTAAGTCGAGGACTACCCAACCGGTTGTAAGTTGAGGACTTTCCCTGCCCGGGAGCGCTGCGCATGCGTGGTGCCGCCCCCTGCGCCGGCCGAGTCGTAGCTGGCAAGGGGCAGCGACGGTGCAGGGTGACCACCGGCTGGGCTACCAGCTGGCCCAGCCCAAGGGAGGTAAGGCACCCGCCGGGCCCCACGCGTGCCAGCAACCCTCCCTGCGCCCGCCGGCCTCCCACCTCCCACCCTGGCCCTCTTTTCCTTCCATTATTAGTAGTTGCTCAGCAGGGAGGGGTGGAAGCTTCCAGACAGCTCGCCTTCGCTGCAGACAACTTGCAGCATCGTTTGCAGAATGGGACTTTTGGCAGGCTCAGCAGGGCAGAGACAGCCTGGACAATTCCTATTGGCTTTGGAAAGCCAATAGAATTAGACTCTATTCAAGAGAGTCTACTCTATTGGCTTTCAAAAGCCAATAGAAGAAAAGGGAGTAGCACAGCTAAGGAAAAGGGGGAAAAAAATGGCAGGCTGCATTGTTTGGCGACCCCCGTGAAATGGTCGTTCGACCCCAAATGGGGTCCCGACCCACTGCTTTAGTCCTTTTGGTGGCATCCACATTCAGTCCCTTTTGAAGTTGTACCGAAGGAAGTGAGGGCCATAAAACCCCTTTTTTCACCCCGCTTCTCCTTCATCGTATGACAGAATCCAGAGAGGGCAGAAATGGGATTTTTCCATAGTCGATAACTAGAGATGAAATATAATTGGATTCTGACCGTTTCTTTTCTTTCTTTCTTTCTTTCTTTCTTTCTTTCTTTCTTTCTTTCTTTCTTTCTTTCTTTCTTTCTTTCTTTCTTTCTTCTAATGCTGGAATTTTTTTTAAGGCTGTCCCTGAGTTTTTGTATATATTCCTGGCTTGGGTTTCGGAGGTCCAGATTGCCCAGTAAAGCTTTGACGGTCATTTTGTCTAGCCTGGCAAAAAAGGGATTTCGGAGCTGGAAACACCAGCCGGCTTTCGCATCTGTTCTGGGCTCGGCTTGCCAGCCTTTGCTGGATGTGGAGACTCGGATTGGATCGTTTCCTTTTGAAGTTTATTTACAGCTGCCTCTGTGCCAAGGCATCTTTAGGTGGAACCCAGTGCCGTAAAAATAGATTGAGCCAAATCCACCAGAGGGAAGGTGGAGGGAAGGGAAGGGAGGAAAGGAAAGGAAAGGGATGGGAAGAAAAGGGAAAGGAAAAACAGAGAAGGAAAGGGAATGGAAGGGAAGGAAAGGAAAGAGAGAAAGAAGGAGAAGGAGAAAGGGAGAAGGAAAGGAAAGGAGAAACAGAGAAGGAAAGGGAATGGAAGGGAAGGAAAAGAAAGGAGAGAAAGAAGGAGAAGGAGAAAGGGAGAAGGAAAGGAAGGGAAAGGAAAGGAAAGGAGAAACAGAGAGAAGGAAAGGAAATGGAAGGGAAGGGAAGGAAAGGAAAGGAGAGAAAGAAGGAAAAGGAGAAAGGGAGAGAAGGAAGAAAGGAAAGGGAAAGGAAAGGAGAAAGAGAGAAGGAAAGGAAATGGAAGGGAAGGGAAGGAAAGGAAAGGAGAGAAAGAAGGAGAAGGAGAAAGGGAGAGAAGGAAGAAAGGAAAGGGAAAGGAAAGGAGAAAGAGAGAAGGAAAGGAAATGGAAGGGAAGGGAAGGAAAGGAAAGGAGAGAAAGAAGGAAAAGGAGAAAGGGAGAGAAGGAAGAAAGGAAAGGGAAAGGAAAGGAGAAAGAGAGAAGGAAAGGAAATGGAAGGGAAGGGAAGGAAAGGAAAGGAGAGAAAGAAGGAGAAGGAGAAAGGGAGAGAAGGAAAGGGAAGGAAAAGAAAGGAAGGGAAAGGAAAGAAGGAGAAACAGAGAAGGAAAGGGAATGGAAGGGAAGGAAAGGAAAGAGGGAAAGAAGGAGAAGGAGAAAGGGAGAAGGAAAGGAAAGGAGAAACAGAGAAGGAAAGGGAATGGAAGGGAAGGAAAAGAAAGGAGAGAAAGAAGGAGAAGGAGAAAGGGAGAAGGAAAGGAAAGGAGAAACAGAGAAGGAAATGGAAGGGAAGGGAAGGAAAGGAAAGGAGAGAAAGAAGGAAAAGGAGAAAGGGAGAAGGAAAGGAAGGGAAAGGAAAGGAAAGGAGAAACAGAGAGAAGGAAAGGAAATGGAAGGGAAGGGAAGGAAAGGAAAGGAGAGAAAGAAGGAAAAGGAGAAAGGGAGAGAAGGAAGAAAGGAAAGGGAAAGGAAAGGAGAAAGAGAGAAGGAAAGGAAATGGAAGGGAAGGGAAGGAAACAAAAGGAGAGATAGAAGGAGAAGGAGAAAGGGAGAGAAGGAAAGGGAAGGAAAAGAAAGGAAGGGAAAGGAAAGAAGGAGAAACAGAGAAGGAAAGGAAATGGAAGGGAAGGAAAGGAAAGGAGAGAAAGAAGGAGAAGGAGAGGGAGAGAAGGAAAGGGAAGGAAAGGAAGGGAAAGGAAAGAAGGAGAAGGAGAGAAGGAAAGGAAATGGAAGGGAAGGAAAGGAAAGGAGAGAAAGAAGGAGAAAGGGAGAGAAGGAAAGGGAAGGAAGGGAAAGGAGAGAAGGAAAAGGAGAGAAAGAAAAAGAAGGAGAAAGGGAGAGAAGGAAAGGAAAGGAAAGGAAAGGAAAAGGAAAAGGATGGGAAGGAAAGGAAGGGAAGGGAGAGGGAAGGAGGGAAGGAAGGAAGTAAAGAAAGAAAAAAGGAAGGAAGAAAAAGAAAGAAAGGAAGGAAGGAAGGAAAAAAAAGATAAAACCTATTTGACTTTTTCAGTGGTTTAACAGATGGAAAACCTCCAATTTCCCCCTCTTGGTGTCTGGGAGATACAGATCGTCCTCAACTTACCACCAAAATTGAGCCCAACATTTCCGTTGCTAAGCAAGACAGTCATTAAGTGAATTTTGCCCCATTTTACCACTTCTTTACCACCGTCGTTAAGTGAATCGCTTTAGCCGTTAAGTTAGTAACCCGGTCGTTAAGTGAATCCAGCGTTCCCCCACTGACTTTGCTTGTCAGAGAGTTGCCTGACCCCCCCCCCCCGGGACGCTGCAACCGTCGTAAATGTGAGTCAGTCACCAAGGCTCTGAATTTTGATCACGTAACCCTGGGGGGACGCTGGGACGGCCGCAAGTGTGAAAAACAGCCCTAAGTCGCTTTTTTCGGTGTTGTTGTTGCTTCGAACGGTCACTAAACAAGTCGAGGACCGCTTGAAGAAATGGAAGCATTGGAAAACTGTCCGGAGGAAAAGCATTCCATCGGCTCCGTCCCTTTCTCTTTTCTTTTTAATTTCTGCAACTTATTATTCTGGCATTATTATTTTCATTTTTTTTAAATTTAATCTTATTTTTAAAATTTTCGCCGGGCGATCTGCACCTCCATCTGCCTCGCTGCTTCTTTTTTTCAGTGCCGTTGCAACTTTAAACCGTCACTAAATGAATGTCGTAAGCCGAGGACTCTCTAGGGCAGGGATAGGCAACCTTGGCTCTTTTATGACTGTGGACTTCAACTCCCAGAATTCCTGAGCCAGCCATGCTGAGGGGAAAGGGAGAGGTTTCCAAGCTGAGCCATGCTGGCTGAGGAATTCTGGGAGTTGAAGTCCACAGGTCATGAAGGGGCCAAAGTTTCCCCCATCCTGGCTCAGGAATTCTGGGAGTTGAAGTCCTCGAGTCATAAAGGGGCCATAGTTCCCCCATGCTGGCTCAGGAATTCTGGGAGTTGAAGTCCACGAGTCATGAAGGGGCCAAAGTTTCCCCCATGCTGGCTCAGGAATTCTGGGAGTTGAAGTCTATGAGTCACGAAGGGACCAAAGTTTCCCCCATGCTGGCTGAGGAATTTTGGGAGTTGAAGTCCATGAGTCATGAAGGGGCCACAGTTCCCCCATGCTGGCTCAGGAATTCTGGGAATTGAAGTCCATGAGTCATGAAGGAGCCACAGTTTCCCCCATCCTGGCTCAGGAATTCTGGGAATTGAAGTCCATGAGTCATGAAGGAGCCATAGTTCCCCCATGCTGGCTCAGGAATTCTGGGAGTTGAAGTCCACGAGTCATGAAGGGGCCAAAATTTCCCCATCCTGGCTCAGGAATTCTGGGAGTTGAAGTCCGCAAGTCATGAAGGGGCCATAGTTCACCCATTCTGGCTGAGGAATTCTGGGAGTTGAAGTCCGCAAGTCATGAAGGGGCCATAGTTCCCCCGTGCTGGCGCAGGAATTCTGGGAGTTGAAGTCTATGAGTCATAAAAGAGCCAAGGTTGCCTACCCCTGCCCTAGGTAGTTGCAGATGAATTTAAAAAGCTTAAGAAGAAGAAAATATATATAATAATCCGCTCACCGGAAGATTGCTTGTCTTGGGGCTTGGCAAGCTCCCAGCTTGCAAATTGTTGAGAATTTCACGATGGAAAAAAAAACTCTAACTGCCTGGGTTTGATGTTTGACTGTTGTTGATACCCACACAAACACACACAAACACAATCAGGAAAAGTTGCACAGGCCAGCCAGCCTTCTCTGCCAGGGATTTTAAAAGAGGCATTTTGCAGACTTTTTTATTTTTATTTTTAAATATGTTTTATTAATATTTGTTTACATAGTCACCTTAATATCTGGTAAACATCGTGTTGTCTGGGTTTATACTTAAAAAACAATCAGTAGAAATTAGTTTCTATAATTCTATAGTCCATTTAATAGCTTTGCTTGATTTTCTTCCAATAATACTCTCTTTTGCCAACCTTGAATTAATACAATTCTTTTTTTAAAAAGTTTTATTGATTTTCTAATTTTACATTTAAGTATTTAAAAAGCAACATGGCAGCTGGGTTAACCAATAATTCAATAACATACAAATATCTTTAACAGAAATCTCAAAGTACCACATTAAATATTTCCTCTCTTTTCCCCTTATGTTTATATTTAGACTAATACAGTTCTTATTATATCAGTTGAATAAAAGTTACATTCTTACAGTTATCAGTAATTTTTAGCTTATACATAGCCAAGTTATTCTAACATTCAGTCTTTTATATTCAATGTCCGAATTAGTTTTCCCAATTTTTAATTTCCCGTTAATATTTGAATTTAACGTTTATTGGTTATAATTTCCAGGTTTTGAGTAACCATAATTCCCATTATCAAATTCATCACAAAGTCTCATGTTCAGGATACACATCTTATCTAGTCAAACATATTCTATTTCTCACCATC
Organism: Crotalus helleri; assembly: GCA_024509115.1. Classification (NCBI taxonomy): domain Eukaryota; kingdom Metazoa; phylum Chordata; class Lepidosauria; order Squamata; family Viperidae; genus Crotalus; species Crotalus helleri. Next base: position 110,128,433 of record JAKSXO010000004.1, on the reverse strand, counting down.
TTACGTCATCTAATTAGTAATACAGTAATACAATTCTGATTATTTGGATCAATAACAATTAAATACAGACATATTTTCCTAATATTTCTGCAAAGAATAACCACATTGACATAAAGCTGCTTTTCTAGCTGGTCCTCTTGATTGCCTTATCCCAGATCCTGTTTAAAATTCTTATTTAAATTTGTTTTCCCCCCCAATATTCAAAATGTTCTTACTGGTTTAAGATTTTCATCACACTTAAGTATTTAAGTCTTTTTCCTCATACAGGCCATCCCAACACTTTTACATTTCTCACACCTTAAAAAAAAAAAACTTTTTAAATTCATCTGCAAATACCTAGGGAGTCCTCGGCTTACGACATTCATTTAGCGACCATTCAGAGTTGCAACGGCACAGTACAAAAGTGACTTAACGGCCGTTTTTCACACTTACGACTGTCGCAGCTCACTGTTGCACGATCACGTGATCAAAATTCAGACGCTTGGCAACTGACTCGTATTTACGACGGGGGTCACGTGATCCCCTTTTTGCGACCTTCCGACGAGCAAAAGTCAACGGGGGGGGAGCCTGATTCGCTTAACGACGGTGTGACTTAACTCAAGAACCGCATTGATTCGTTTTAACAATCGAGGCAAGGAAAGTTGTGCAAATTGAAAGAAGAATTTTTAAACAGGATCTGGGATAAAGCAATCAAGATGACCAGTTAGAAAAGGAGCTTTATGTGAATGTGGTGATTATTTGCAGAAATATTAGAAACATGTCTATATTGAATTATTGAGCCAAATGATAAGCAACTTAAACAGTGTCTCGCTTAGCGACGGAAAGGTTTCAGCTCAGCTGTGGCCGTTAAGTTGAGGACTGCCTTTAATTAGGTATTTTTTCCTCTTTATTCCAATTTTTATGACCCAGTAAAATCATCCTGGGGTGGGGGGCTTAAGGGGGGGCACTTTTCAGCCATCAAGCCCCCTCCCACTTCCTTCTTTGCTCCAAAATAAATTAGCATTGGAAGAGGGGGGCAAGTGCCTTGGCACCCATTTGATTTCTGGTGCCCCCCCCCGCAGAAGCGGGCTGAACCCCCATTTCTTTTCTCCCTCCCTCTCTCTCTCTCCCACCCTCCCTCTTCAAATGACGCAGGGTTGCAGAGCCTCAGGCCGATGCATCACAGGTGCAGCTCCTTCAACCGCAACTCCATGGGCCCCCTGACCCATTTTTCTACCCCCCCCCCCCGCAGGAGGGTCGGGGAAGGCAAGCCTTGTGCCTTAATCTGGTGATAACCCCCCCCCACGGGCAGTGTGTTCATTACCCTTCCGTTGCCATGGCAACAGGACCCCCCCCCCCGCTTCTCCACCCACACCGCACCATCCTCTGTGTGGGAATGGGGCATCTGCTCTCTTGAGTGGAAGAGGAGGGGGCTGTTTTTGTTTCGGTGCAAAGGGGAGGGGGGCACAGAAAGGGCCGGGGGCTGACTTGGGTAGATGGCCGGGAGGGAGAGGGGGGGTTAATTTCTGCAGCTTCCTCCCCCCTCCCCCAGCCCTCCTGACCTCTTTCCTTTGCGAAGACCCCCCCCCCCCGGAGGTTTTTAAGAAGAGATTGGATGGACAGCCTTTTGCTTGGAATGTATAGGGTCTCCTGCTTGAGGGGGGGGGGCTGGGGGGTTGGACTTGAAGACCTCTGAGGTCCCTTCCAGCTGTGTTATTCTGCTATTCTTCCTTCCTTCCTTCCTTCCTTCCTTCCTTCCTTCTCTCCTTCCTTCCCTCCCTCCTTCCTTCTATCCTTCCTTCGTTCCTTCTCTCCCTTCCTTCCCTCCCTCCTTCCTTCTCTCCTTCCTTTGTTCCTTCCCTCCCTTCTTCCTTCCTTTCTTCCTTCTCTCCTTCCTTTCTTCCTTCCATCTCTTCTTCCATACTTCCTTCCCTCCTTCCTTCCTTCCCTACCTCCTTCCATCCTTCCTTCTCTCCTTCTCTCCTTCCTTCCTCCCTCCTTCCATCCTTCCTCTCTTCCTTCACTTCCTTCTTCCTTCCTTCCTTCCCTACCTCCTTCCATCCTTCCTTCTCTCCTTCCTTCTCCCTCCTTCTGTCCTTCCTTCGTTCCTTCCTTCCTTCTCTCCTTCCTTCCTTTCCTTCCTTCCCTCCCTCCTTCCTTCCTTCCTTCTCTCCTTCCTTCCTTCTTCCTTCCTTCCCTCCCTTCTTCCTTCCTTCTCCCTTCCCTCCCTCCTTCCTTCCTTCCATCCTTCTCTCCTTCCTTCCCTCCCTCCCTCCTTCTCTCCTTCCTTTCCTTCCTTTCCTCCCTCCTTCCTTCCTTCTCTCCTTCCTTTCTTCCTTCCCTCCCTTCTTCCTTCCTTCCTTCCTTCCTTCCCTCCCTTCTTCCTTCCTTCCTTCCTTCCTTCCTTCCCTCCCTTCTTCCTTCCTTCCTTCCTTCCTTCCTTCCTTCTCTCCTTCCTTCCCTACTTCCTTCCTCTCCATCACTGGGTGTTTTCAAGAAGAAATTGGACAGCCATTTATCCAGAATGGAACAGGGTCTCATTTTTGAGCAAGGGGTTGGACTAGAAGACCTCCAGGATCCCTTCCAACTCTGTTACAGGTGGTCCTTGACTTATGACCACAACTGAGCCTAAAATTTCCCTTGCTACATGAGACAGTTCTTAAGTGAGGTTTGTCCCACTTTACGACCTTTCTTGCCACAGTTCCACTTTTACACCCTGCGGTTATGCGACCCCATTTTACTGAAAATTGACATTCATTTCTGGGGGAGGTTTTTTGCCGAAACCGTTCCTGTACCGAGCCGCTGGCTCGCTTAACAACTGTGGCATTCGCTGAACGACCGCTGCGAAACCCAAAAAAGGTAGCAGTGTTCGGTTGGTCACGTGGCCGACCCGATTTACGACCATCGCACATTTACGACCTTGACGGCCAGGCTCCATACCGGTCATAACTTGAGGACTGCTTAAATCAGCGCCCTGGTGCTGCTCCGATGCTGCTTGTTGACGAGGGCTTGGAAAGAGCCGTGGGACAAATTATCTCCTGTTTTTTGAAGAAAAACCCAGCTTTTCTCCATTTTTTCCTGGGGAAAAAAAGCTTTGGAGCTGTTTTTAAGAAGGGCAGGAATGTTAATGAGCAGATGCCTTAACAAACTGGTCTCTTTTCCAGGAACTTATAAATCACGGTCCGTTTATTAGAAGTAACATATAAATAAATATGGTGTAATCAGCCCTGAAGACGTAGGATTGTAAACTACACCAGCGCCTCAACTTAACGACCGATTTTACAATATTTAGCAGCCATTAAGGAGAAAGGAAAAGCAAGCGAAGCAAAGGAAGATAAAAGAAAGAAAAGGGGGCGGGGGGGTGGGGAATTAAAAACTCATATATAGTGTTTTCTGTAAAGAAAGAAATTTCCCCCTCATTGGCACATTTTTAAGCCCTTTTGGAACCTCATCGGGGTGGGCGCCACGTAAATTTTGTTGAGCTGGGTTGAGAGTGAAACAGGTTGTGTGAACACAAAGAGTTGGTGCACCTGGGAGGACACATCCGGGATGGCTCCAGGATCACAATTTCTAACAGAACAGCAGAGTTGGAAGGGACCTTGGAGGTCATCTAGTCCAACCCCCTGCTCAGGCAGGAGATCCTATACCGTTCCAGACAAAGGGCTGTCCCGTCTCTTCTTTAAAACCTCCAGTGTTGGAGCACCCACAACTTCTGGCGGCAAGGAGTTCCACTGGTGAATTGTTCTCACTGTCAGGAAATTTCTCCTTAATTCCAGGTTGTTCCTTCTTTCTTTGATTATTTTACATTCGTTGCTTCTTGTCCTGCCTTCTTCAGGGGCTTTGGAGAATAGGGTGACCCCCTTCCTCTTCTTCTTGGCAGCCCCTCAAATATGGGAAGATTGTTATCATGTCACCCCTGGTCCTTCTCTTTGTTAGACTAGACTGGAGTAGACAACCTTGGCTCTTTTATGACTCGTGGACTTCAACTCCCAGAATTCCTGAGCCAGCATGGGGGAACTGTGGCCCCTTCATGACTCGTGGACTTCAACTCCCAGAATTCCTCAGCCAGCATGGGGGAACTATGGCCCCTTCACGACTTGTGGACTTCAACTCCCAGAATTCCTGAGCCAGCATGGCTCAGCTTGGAAACCTCTCTCTTTCCCCTCAGCATGGCTTCCTCAGGAATTCTGGGAGTTGAAGTCCATGAGTCATAAAAAAGCCATAGTTCCCTCATGCTGGCTCAGGAATTCTGGGAGTTGAAGTCCACGAGTTATGAAGGGGCCATAGTTCCCCCATGCTGGCTCAGGAATTCTGGGAGTTGAAGTCCACGAGTCATAAAAAAGCCATAGTTCCCTCATGCTGGCTCAGGAATTCTGGGAGTTGAAGTCCACAAGTCATAAAAGAGCCAAGGTTGCCGACCCCTGGCCTAGACAAATTAAGATTCCCCCCCCAAAACACATTACAACTTCCTTTCTACATCCGTTGTAGGAATTAATTTTTAATAATTTGTTCTTATTATTCTTTTCTTTAATGGACGTGCACTTTGTTGCATTGTTTCCTTTTGTTCCATTTTGGAGAAGCCGGAGTCAATTTTGCTTCCTCGCAAGATCTGGCAGAGGCTTGGAAGTATAAAAATGCTGAATCCAGGCCAAACGGGCAGTGCAACATGGGCTGGTGTTTCTCTCTGAGAATACGGTGGAAAAATTTCCTGTCAGTGAGGAGAATTAAAGGAGTGGAATTGCTTCCCTCCAGAGGTTGTGGGTGCTCCATCGCTGGAGGTTTTTAAGAAGAGATAGAATAAAGTAGAGTAGAGTAGAGTAGAGTAGAGTAGAGTAGAGTAGAGTAGAGTAGAATAGAATAGAATAGAATAGAATAGAATAGAATAGAATAGAATAGAATAGAATAGAATAGAATAGAATAGAATAGAATAGAATAGAATAGAATAGAACAGAATAAGAACAGAATAAGTACAGGAATAGAGTAGAGTAGAGTAGAGTAGAATAGAATAGAATAGAATAGAATAGAATAGAATAGAATAGAATAGAATAGAATAGAATAGAATAGAATAGAATAAGAACAGGAGTAGAGTAGAGTAGAGTAGAATGAAGGAAGGAAGGAAGGAAGGAAGGAAGGAAGGAAGGAAGGAAGGAAGGAAGGAAGGAAGGAAGAGTAGTAGAATATCAGAGCTGGAAGGGACCTTGGAGGTCTTCTAGTCCAGCCCCCCACTCAAGCAGGAGAACCTATGCCATCTCAGACAGGTGAATGTCTCTAGCTTCTTCTTAAAAACCTCCAGTGATGGAGCGCCCATGATTTCTGGTGGCAAGCTGTTCCACTGGTTAATTGTCCTCACTCTCAATAAGTTTCTCCTTAATTCCAGGTTGCTTCTCTCTTTGATGAGTTTCCAACCATGGTTTCTCGTCCTTCCTCTGGTGCCTTGGTGAATAATTTGACCCCCTTCTCTTCTTTGTGGCAGCCCCTCAGATACTGGAACACTGCTATCATGTCTCCCTTATTTCTTCTTTTCTTTAGACTAGCCAAACCCAAGTCCCGCAGCTGTTCTTCGTATGTTTTAGTATTATGCTGCTATTCTAATCCAGAAGAGAACCAGCCTAGAACTAAACCAGTGGAACTCTTTGCCTCCAGAAGTTATGGGCACTCCATCACTGGAGGTTTCTAAGAAGAGACTGGACAGCCACTTGTCTGAAATGATATAGGGTCTCCTGCTTGAACACAGGGTTAGACTAGATGACCTCCAAAGTCCCTTCCAACTCTGTTATTCTGTCCTTGATTTACAACAGTTCATTTTAGTGATGGTTCAAAGTTATCCCAGCACTGAGAAAAGGGACTTGTGACGATTTTTTCATGCTTACAACCGTTGCAGCATCCCCGTGGTCACGTGATCAAAATTCAGACACTTGGCCAACTGACTCATATTTATGACGGTCGCAGTGCCCCAGGTTCACGCGATCCCCTTTTCACGACCTTCTGACCAGCCATGTCAATGGGAGAAGCCCGGTTCACTTAACAACCGTGAGGCTAACTTCGCAACTGCAACGATTCGCTTAACGACGGCAGCCAGACAGGTCACAGAAAGGGTGCAAAACTCACTTAACTGTCTCGCATAACGACAGAAATATTGGGCTTCATTGTCGTAAGTTGAGGACTTACCTGTATTGTGGATTTTTCATAGCGTAAGCCTCTTGGTGCCACTCAAGTATGATTTGGGCAGCAGGTACATTTTGTGTAATAAATTAATGAAAGAAATGGGCGCATAGGATTTCTCGCCTAGGGGGGGCAATCGGGGGTCCTGACGTGGCGGGTAACAGCTTTTGAATTCGGGCTGTCCAACTCACTTTGTTTTCATCCTTTTCTTTTTCAGAGTGTTCAAGAAAGCCAGCCCCAATGCCAAGGTAAGAGACCTCTTGATTTGTTATGCAAGATTCGGTCATGATGGAAACTGGCAGGCCGGATAATCTGTTGATCGGGAGGCACTTAACGAAAGGAGAAGAAAAAAAAAAAACCGCTAATCCAGTTGCAACACTTTAAATCAGGGCTCTCCAAAATTCCTGACAGTGAGGACAATTAATCAACTGCCTCCGGAAATGGTGAATGCTCCAACACTGGAAGTTTTTAAGAAGAGATTGGACAGCCATTTGTCTGAGACGGAATAGGGCTTCCTTCTTGAGGAGGGGGTTGGACTAGATGACCTCCAAGGTTCCTTCCAACTCTGTTATTCTGTTATTCTATTCTCCAAAGCCCCTGAAGGCAGGACAAGAAAGCAACAGGTGGAAAGTCATCAAGGAGAGAAGCAACCCGGAACTAAGGAGGAATTTCCTGACAATGAGGACAATTAATCAGTGGAACAACTTCCCACCAGAAGCTGTGAATGCTCCAACACTGGAGGTTTCTAAGAAGAGACTGGACAACCATTTGACTGGAATGGTCTAGGGCAGTGGTTCTCAATCTGTGGGTCGGGACCCCATTTGGGGTCGAACGACCATTTCACGGGGGTCGCCAAACAACGCAGTCCGCCATTTTTCCCCCCTTTTCCTTAGCTGTGCTACTCCCTTTTATTCTATTGGCTTTCGAAAGCCAATAGAATAGACTCTCTTGAATAGAGTCTAATTCTATTGGCTTTCAAAAGCCAATAGGAATTGTCCAGGCGTTCTCTGCCCTGCTGAGCCCGCCAAAAGTCCCGTTCTGCAAACGGTGCTGCACCAGTTGAGTAGTCCTCGACTTACGACTGGTTGAGTACTCCTCGACTTACGACCGGTTGGGGGGTCGCAGCATTAAAAAGGTTGAGAACCACTGGTCTAGGGTTTCCTGCTTGAGCAGGGGGTTGGACTAGATGACCTCCGAGGTCCCTTCCGACTCTGTTCTTCTGTTAAGACAGCAAGGAATTGCTTCCTCCGCCAGCTCTCCTTGACGGGGGAAGCAGTGTCCCTGCTGGTCTTAAGTGCCAGCCAGCCATTGTGTTGCTAAGTGAGCTTCTGGTGCCTCAGCTGATGCCCGTAAGCCCCACCTGGCACTCCGGATGAATAGAGGCCTATGAGTCATCTTGGCCAGGTCATGGCCAGGAGAAGGCCTGTGGTAAACATAGCAAGGCGGGTGTCCTTGCTTTCCGTTTCAGCTCCTCCGTTTTCCATGGGAACCGAAAGTCTCCCTCGGTGTCAGAGTTGGCGAGGAAGCTGCCGAAGGCAAGGACGGAAGGGTAGCTAAAAATAATCCAGAGATGAAAAGCCAGTCTGTGGAAAGCTGAGCTCATAAACCACGATTTGGCCCAGGTGGGGAGGAAGCCGGGTACGAGCAACCAGAGAGAGAGAGAGAGAGAGAGACACACAGAGAGAGAGAGGAAACCACCATTAATGGACTAAGAGGGAAGATAGATAGATAGATAGATAGATAGATAGATAGATAGATAGATAGATAGATAGATAGATAGATAGATAGATAGATAGATAGATAGATAGATAATGGAAGGATGGATTATAGATACAAGCAGACAGATAAATAATGGCTGGAAGGATGGATGGATGGATGGATGGATGGATAGATGGAAGGATGGATGGATGATAGATAGATAGATAGGTAATGGATGGATGGATGGATGGATGGATGGATGGATAATACAGACAGACAGATAGATAGATAATGGATGGAAGGATGGATGGATGATACAGACAGACAGACAGACAGACAGACAGACAGACAGACAGACAGACAGACAGACAGACAGATAGATAGATAGATAGATAGATAGATAGATAGATGATAATGGATGGATAAATAGATAACTAGATTATAGATAGATAGATAGATAGATAGATAGATAGATAGATAGATAGATAGATAGATAGATAGATAGATAGATAGATAGATAGATAGATAGATAGATGATAGGTAGGTAGGTAGATAGATAGGTAATGGAAGGATGGATGATGAATAGATAGATAGATAGATAGATAGATAGATAGATAGATAGATAGATAGATAGATAGATAGATAGATAGATAGATAGATAATGGAAGGATGGATTATAGATACAGACAGACAGATAGATAATGGCTGGAAGGATGGATGGATGGATGGATGGATGGATAGATGGAAGGATGGATGGATGATAGATAGATAGATAGATATAGATAGATAGATAGATAGGTAATGGATGGATGGATGGATAATATAGACAGATAGATAATGGATGGAAGGATGGATGGATGATACAGACAGACTGACAGACAGACAGACAGACAGACAGACAGACAGACAGATAGATAGATAGATAGATAGGTAGATAGGTAGGTAGGTAGATAGATAGATAGATAATGGAAGGATGGATGATGAATAGATAGATAGATAGATAGATGGATGATAATGGAAGGATGGCTTATAGATACAGAGACAGATAATGGATGGAAGGAAGGATGGATGGATGATAGATGGAAGGATGAATGATAGATAGATAGATAGATAGATAGATAGATAGATAGATAGATAGATAGATAGATAGATAGATAATGGATGGATGGATGGATGGATGGAAGGTTGGATGGATGATACAGACAGACAGACAGATAAACATAGTCAGACACATACATAGATATACAGAGATAGACAATAGATATATGTATATAAAGAGAGATTAGACAGAGAGGGAAAGAGAGATAGACAGAGAAATGATAGATGATCGGTTGATTGGTAGCTAGATGTGAGATAGGTAGGTAGACAGACAGACAGATAGCAGAATAACAGAATAGCAGAATAACACAGTTAAAAGGGACCTTGGAGGTCTTCTAGTCCAACCCCCTGCTCAAGCAGGAGACTCCATCTCAGTCAGAGGCTTGTCCAATCTCTTCTTGGATGAATAGATAGGAGAGAGAGGGAGAAGGGAGCAGAAACTCACGTTAAATCTTTCTTTAATAATGATGTTCCTCGGCTCCTGATAGACAGACGGCGTCTCCCTCGGGCCTTGCCAAAATGACTTCTCTGTCCTTTTGTCTCCTGGCAGCTCACCGTTTACCTGGGCAAGAGAGATTTTGTCGACCACATTGACCTCGTGGATCCAGTCGGTAAGGGGAGCTGTCAGCACTCCATAAAGCAGGGGTGTCCAAACTGGGCCGCTTTAAGACTGGTGGACTTCAACTCCCAGAATTCCTCAGACAGCTTTGCTGTCTGAGGAATTCAGGGAGTTGAAGTCCACCAGTCTTAAAGCAGCCCATTTGGCTGGCTGAGGAATTCTGGGAGTTGAAGTCCACCAATCTTAAAGCGGCCCAGTTTGGCTGGCTGAGGAATTCTGGGAGTTGAAGTCCACCAGTCTTAAAGGCTGAGGAATTCTGGGAGTTGAAGTCCACCAGTCTTAACGCGGCCCAGTTTGGTTGGCTGAGGAATTCTGGGAGTTGAAGTCCACCAGCCTTAAAGCGGCCAAGTTTGAAGACCCCTGCCATAAAGTAACCGAGATCGGTCAATTGATCGTGATACCCCCTTTGGATTAAGGGGGATTAATCCTCGGATAATAATGCTGGAAGCCTTGGCTGTGTACCCTAACATGTTCTGCAGTAAACCTGGTTAATGCACGCACCCATGATGGGCAGACCGAACCGTTCCACTTCGCTCTCATTTTCGGCCCATTCTTTCTGCAGATGGCGTCGTCTTGGTGGATCCAGAATACTTAAAAGAACGGAAAGGTAAAATTACGATTTATTCTTAAACCAATTTATCTAACCTTCCAACCCACACACATACACACACACAACACCTCTAGGAGGCGTGCCATGTTAAAAAGCCCAGTTAAAAATTCACCATTTAAAACCCACTCACACCCATCACAGGATGTTGGCCACAAAATCAAAAAAGCCACATGATCGTCTCCGATAGCCAAATCTGGCCCAGGTCTCGACCTCGCCTTACTTTTTCCAATAAGAAACCGAGTAGAACAGGGGTCTTCAAACATGGCCCTTTGATGACTTGTGGACTGGCTGAGGAATTCTGGGAGTTGAAGTCCGCAAGTCATGAAGAGGCCATAGTTCCCCCATGCTGGCTCAGGAATTCTGGGAGTTGAAGTCCGCAAGTCATGAAGGGGCCATAGTTCCCCCATGCTGGCTGAGGAATTCTGGGTGTTGAAGTCCACGAGTCATGAAGGGGCCATATTTTCCCGCATGCAGGCTCAGGAATTCTGGGAGTTGAAGTCCGAAAGTCATGAAGGGATCAAAGTTTCCCCCATGCTGGCTGAGGAATTCTGGGAGTTGAAGTCCACAAGTCATGAAGGGGCCATAGTTCCCCCATGCTGGCTGAGGAATTCTGGGAGTTGAAGTCCACAAGTCATGAAGGGGTCATAGTTTCCCCCATGCGGGCTGAGGAATTCTGGGAGTTGAAGCCCAGAAGTCATCAAAGGGCCAAGTTTGAAGACCCCCTGCCCTATAGCTTTGTCTGGAGGGAAGAAGTTGAAATAGTTTATGTCCAGAATCGATAATCTATCAAATGCTCTCCTGCAGTCCTGGTTTCTGGAAGGGAGGCTTTTCTGGAAGGTTCTGGCCAATTATGAGCAATACGTCTGAAAAAGCAAATTTAAAGTACAAGTAAGCCCCTTGTTAGTTAGCTATTGCCACAGTCCTACAAAAATCCATATTTGTAAGTATTACAAAGTCCATCCTCTGTGGCCCTCCGCTCCGAAGGGGGTCCCAGGGCCCATGGATAAAAAAAGCATGTCTTCAAGGCCAAAAGCAACAAGGTAGAGGCCCATCTCGTCTCCGAAGAAGGCTGTTGCTAAGGGAGGGAGCCACCACCAAGAAGGCCCTTTTCCTAGGCCAGGGGTAGGCAACCTTGACTCTTTTATGACTCGTGGACTTCAACTCCCAGAATTCCTGAGCCAGCCATGCTGAGGGGAAAGGGAGAGATTTCCAAGCTGAGCCATGCTGGCTCAGGAATTCTGGGAGTTGAAGTCCACGAGTCATGAAGGGGCCATATTTCCCCCATGCTGGCTCAGGAATTCTGGGAGTTGAAGTCCGCGAGTCATAAAAGAGCCAAGGTTGCCTACCCCTGTCCTAGGCCAAATGTTCTTGTTGCGTGCCTTTTTTTTTTTTAACTTGTTTACCCCCTTTTTGGGTGCCGGAATCGAATTCCGACGGGGCTCCTTCCCAGCCTGGGACCACAGCCTTTGATTTAGGCCTCTCCGTTTCTCCCGGCAGTTTTCGTGACGCTGACTTGCGCTTTCCGCTACGGCCGCGAGGATCTGGACGTGCTGGGCCTCACCTTTCGCAAAGATCTCTTCGTGTCCAACGTCCAGGCCTTCCCTCCGGTGGCCGAAGAGAAGAAGCCGCTGACGAGGCTGCAGGAACGGCTGGTGAAGAAGCTGGGCGAGCAGGCGTACCCCTTTATTTTTGAGGTACACCCCCTTCCCGCTCACTTTCCTTTCGACATCCTGTTCCCATCTCTGCAGTTTTGGTGGCAAGGCTACCTTGGATGATGCGATGAGAGAGGGATCTCGGAGTCCTAGTGGACAATCACTTAAATAGGAGCCAGCCGTGTGCTGCAGCTGCCAAAAAGGCCAACACAGTGCTAGGCTGCATGAACAGAGGGATAGAATCAAGATCACGTGAAGTATTAATACCACTTTACAAGGCCTTGGTGAGGCCACACTTGGAATCCTGCATCCAGTTTTGGTCATCACGATGTAAAAAAGATACTGAGACTCTAGAAAGAGTGCAGAGAAGAGCAACGAAGATGATCAGGGGATTGGAGGCTAAAACATATGAGGAACGGTTGCTGGAATTGGGTCTGTCTGGTTTAATGAAAAGAAGGACGAGGGGGGACAGGATAGCAGGGTTCCAGTATCTCAGGGGCTGCCCCTAAGAAGAGGGAGTCAAGCTATTCTCCAAAGTGCCTGAAGGCAAAATAAGAAGCAACAGATTGAAACTCATCAAGGAGAGAAGCAACCTGGAATTAAGGAGGAATTTTCTGATAGTGAGAACAATTAATCAGTGGAACAGCTTGCCTCCAGAAATTGTGGGTGCTCCCAACACTGGAGGTTTGTAAGAAAAGATTGGACAGCCATTTGACTAAAACGGTGGAGGGTTTCCTGCTTGAACAGGGGGGTTGGACTAGAAGACCTCCAGGGTGCCTTTCAATTCTGTTATTCTGGATTGTTTAACCTAGCCTGACAATGAATAAACACAGTAATCTTACAGTAAAAAAATAATAATAAAACCTTACAATAACCTCGCAATAAGTAAAGCCTTAGAAGAACCTTACAGTAAATAAAGTTTACAATAATCTTGCAATAAATAAACCAACTGTTGGCATTCATTGTTGACGTGTGTTGCCTAGCTTGCCTCAAAGGGCAGATTCTTCCACAAACTCAAGAATGAAATAGGAGAGAAATGCCTGGAGAGGAGAAAGAAAGAAAGAAAGAAAGAAAGAAAGAAAGAAAGAAAGAAAGAAAGGAAGGAAGGAAGGAAGGAAGGAAGGAAGGAAGGAAGGAAGGAAGGAAGGAAGGAAGGAAGGAAGGAAGGAAGGAGAAGAGGAGGAGGAAGGAAGTAAAAGAAAGAAAGAAAGAAAGAAAGAAAGAAAGAAAGAGGAAGGAGGAAGGAAGGAAAAGAAAGGAAGGAAGGAAGGAAGGAAGGAAGGAAGGAAGGAAGGAAGAAAAAAGGAAGGAGGAAGGAAGGAAAGAAAGAAAGAAAAGAGAAAGAGGGAGGGAGGGAGGAAGGAAGGAAGGAAAGAAGGAAAAGGAAGGAAGGAAAGAAGAAAGAGGAAGAAGGAAAGAAAGGAAGGAAGGAAGGAGGAAGGAAAAGGAAGGAAGGAAGGAAAAAAAAAGAAAGGAAGGAGGAAGGAAGGAAAATACAAAGAACAAAAGAAAGAAAGAAAGAAAGAAAAAGAAAAAAGAGGAAGGAGGAAGGAAGGAAAGAAAGAGAAAGAAAGAAAGAGAGAAAGAAAGAAAAAGCAATTATAAAATTGTGAATTAACCTGAAGGGAAGCTAAGAGGGTCTGTAGGGCATTGAGAGGCATAATGAGTAGGGTTGACGTGAACTACAGAGAGCTCTGTTCTTTCTTTCGCCACTTTGCTTTCTTTGATATGCAATATTGGACTCTCTTTCTGCTCTGTGCCGAAGGCGGTTGCGTTAATCCAGGTTTGCACATTGTTCCTCGTTTGCATTTTGCTAGAGGGATTTTGCCTTTACTGGGGGCTGCTTTGAGTCTTCTCTTTGCATTTTTATTTTTTACTTTTTGCACAGATCCCTCCCAATCTCCCCTGCTCCGTGACGCTGCAGCCTGGCCCGGAGGACACTGGAAAGGTAGGTCAGGGGCGGCTGGGGGGCGGTGTGGGGGTACAGTGGATAGAGGATCCCCTAACCAGAGGGGGTGGGAAAAGAGGCCTTGGCATCTAACAAAGTTCTGGCTTCTTTCAGAGGCTTCAAAAAGGCACAAAGTTGGCTTGTGGCAAATGGGCTGTGAGAACAACCCTGGGAGACAGAAGAACAGAGCAGCACACTAGGCAGATCGTTGGATAAGAAGCTACTGAGCCCTCAGTAGAAATGAAAAGAGGGAGGGAGGGAGGAGAGAAGAAAGAAAAGAGAGAGAGAAAGGAAAGGTAAGAAGGAAGGAAGGAGAGGAAGAGGAAGAAAAGAGAGAGAGAAAGGGTGGGAGGAAGGAGCGAAGGAAGGAAGGAAATGGTGAATAAAGAGTCTGCTGAGCCCTCAGTAGAAATGAAAAGAGGGAGGGAGGGAGGGAAGGAGGGAGGGAGGCAGGAAGGAAGGAAGGAGAGAGGAAAGAAGAGAGAGAGAGAGAAAGGGAGGAAGGAAGGAGAGGAAGAGAGAGAAAGGGAGGAAGGAAGGAAGGAAAGAAGGAAGGAAGGAGAGGAAGAAAGAAAGAAAGATAGAAAGGGAGGAAGGAAGGAAGGAGAGGAAGAGGAAGAAAGAAAAGAAAGAGAAAGGAAGGAAGGAAGGAGAGAGGAAAGAAAACAAAGAAAGGGAGGAAGGAAGGAGAGGAAGAAAGAAAAGAGAGAGAGAGAAAGGGAGGAAGGAGAGGGAGAGGAAGAAAGAAAAGAGAGAAAGGGAGGAAGGAAGGAAGGAAGGAAGGAAGGAGAGAGGAAAGAAAAGAGAGAGAAAGGGAGGAAGGAAGGAAGGAAGGAGAGGGAGAGGAAGAAAGAAGACAGAGAGAGAGAAAGGGAGGAAGGAAGGAGCGAAGGAAGGAAGGAAATGGTGGAATTTCTGTCTGTCACTGCTTGAGTGACCTCTTGGATCGAGGGGGAGAACAAGGAAGGAAGGGAGGGAGGGAGGAAAGAAGGAAGGAAGGAAGGAAAGGGAGAGGAAGAAAGAAAAGAAAGAGAGAGAGAGAAAGGGAGGAAGGAAGGAGCGAAGGAAGGAAGGAAATGGTGGAAAAAGATGCTGCACCTGCTGAATTTCTGTCTGTCACTGCCTGAATGACCTCCTGGATTGAGGGGGAGAACAAGGAGGGAGGGAGGGAGGGAGGAAAGAAGGAAGGAAGGAAGGAAGGAAGGAAGGAAGGAAGAAAGGAAGGAAGAATCACCAGTCTTTATTGGTGAGGATTAAAACGAGAGGAGCTTTAATCTGTACAATGAAAAATTAGACAGGTAATCCTCGACTTACAGCCATTCATTTAGTGACAGTTCAAACTTACAACGGTACTAAAAAAAAAGTGACTTAAAAACCATTCCTCCGACTTAACAACCGTCACAGGTTCCCGCGGTCATGTCATCCAAATTTGGGGGCCTAGCGACGGCCGCGTATTTACGGCGGCCGCGGCCTCGTTTGTGAGCTTCCGACAAGCAAAGTCAGTGAGGGGGAAAAGCCGGATCCACTTAACGACCACACGATTCGCTTCACGACTGAAGTGATTCGCTTACTGACCGTGGCCCAAAACAAAAAAGGCTGTTCAATCGGGCCCGGCTGGTTTAACCAGCGCGTTGCTTAGCAACACAATTGCTGGTCCCAATTGTGGTCCTAGGCCGGGAACGATCTGCGCTGCTCGTGGTCTCCTCAAGAGGAGGAGAGTTTCACAGTGAAATGCTAGAGAGGGGTGGGAGCTGAGAGGTCTTCTAGTCTGACCCCCCCTCTCCCCCTGGAACCTTTGTGTCTGGCCGACTCTTGCTTTTTTTTAGGCTTGCGGGGTGGACTACGAGGTGAAGGCCTTCTGCGCGGAGAATTTGGAGGAGAAGATTCACAAGAGGTAGGCCGGCTAACCTGGTTACGGCCAGCCTGGGGGGTCCCTGCGGCTCCGGTGGTTGGCCGAGTGTCGGGCGAGGTGGGCTAGAGGATCTCCCAGCCTTCTCAGGATTGGCCTTCCCCAGCCTGGGAAATCTGGAGGGTGGGCTGGCTTGCTTGCTTGGTTGCTCTTTCTTTCTTTCTTTCTTTCTTTCTTTCTTTCTTTCTTTCTTTCTTTCTTTCTTTCTTTCTTTCTTTCTTTCTTTCTTTCTTCTTTCTTCCTTCCTTCCTTCCTTCCTCTTTCTTTCTTTCTTTCTCTTTCTTTTTTCCTTCCTTCCTTCCTTCCTCTTTCTTTCTTCTCTTTCTTTCATTCTTCCTTCCTTTCTCTTTTTCTTTCTTTCTTTCCTTCTTTCCTTTTTCTTTCTCTTTCTTTCCTTCCTTTCCTTCTTTCTTTCCTTTCTCTTTCTTTCTTTCTTTCTTTCTTTCTCTTTCTTTCTTTCTTTTCTTCCTTTTTCTTTCTCTTTCTTTCTTTCCTTCCTTCCTTCTTTCCTCTTTCTTTCTTCTCTTTCTTTCATTCTTCCTTCCTTTCTCTTTCTTTTTGCTTTCTTTCTTTTCTTCCTTTCTCTTTCTTTCTCTTTTCTTTCTTTCTTTTCTTCCTTTCTTTCTTTCTTTCTCTTTCTTTCTTTCTTTTCTTCCTTTCTTTTTCTCTTTCTTTCCTTCCTTCCTCTCTTTCTTTTTTTCTTTCTTTCTTTCCTTCCTTTCTTTCTTTCTTTCTCTTTCTTTCCTTCCTTCCTTCCTTCCTTCCTTCCTTCCTTTCTTTCTTTCTTTCTCTTTTCTTTCTTTCTTTCTTTCTTTCTTTCTTTTCTTCCTTTTTCTTTCTTTCCTTCCTTCCTTCCTTTTTCTTTTCTTTCTTTCCTTCTTTCCTTCCTTCCTTCCTTTCTTTTCCAACTATCTGCCTACACTGCAGCTCTTCCTTCTGTCTCGGAAATAGGCCAGACCTTACATTACACGTAGTCCTCGACTTACGACGGTTTATTTAGTGACCATTCAAAGCTGCAACAGCGCTGAAAAAAAGCGACTGATGCCCGTTTTTCATACTGACGCCCATTGCAGCATCTCCAAGCTCAGGTGAACCAAATGGGCAACTGACTCATATTTATGACCGTTGCACTATCCCGGAGCCCCGTGATCTCCTTTTGCGACCTTCTGACCAGCAAAGTCCATGGGGAAGCCAGGCTCACTTAACAATCATGTTGCTAACATCACAACTGTAGTGATTCCCTTAACAACGGCGGCAGAGAAGGTCGCAAAATGGGGCAAAATTCACTTAACGACCGTCTCACTTAGCAACGGGCTCAATTGGGGTCGTACATCGAGGACTTCCTGTCTACTGCATATCCCCTTTGGGGATTCTGGGTCCTGCAGTCCAAAGAAGGTCCTCTTTTTACGGGAAGGCTGGGGTAAGCATGTCAGGTTGTGATGTTGCCTGTCTTCTCCCCAACTGCCGGTGCAGGAACTCCGTACGCCTGGTCATACGGAAAGTCCAGTATGCGCCCGAGCGGCCAGGCCCCCAGCCCATGGCGGAGACCACCCGGCAGTTCCTCATGTCCGACAAGCCCCTCCATTTAGAGGCGTCGCTGGATAAAGAGGTATTTCAGCCTTTCGACAGGGCAGATCCAGGATGTGTTCTCTGCAGCCCTAGCAGAGTTTACGGAGTTGTGATGTTGAGAATCCAGCAGGCGGAGAGCAGGGCACGGGATTCAGGCCACAGAACCATCTGGAGGGTTACATTCAACCTGTAGTAAATACATCTCCTCAAGGTCAGCTCTGCTACCGACAGGCAGCTTGTGCTTTGAATGAGGCGCACAAGAGGTTTTCAGAATAGACTGGATAAACCATTTGACTGGGGTGGTATGAATGGAATGGAATGGAATGGAATGGAATGGAATAGAATAGAATAGAATAGAATAGAATAGAATAGAATAGAATAGAATTACAGAATAGAAATACAGAATAGACTAGAATAGAGTAGAATAAGGAATAGAATAGAATAGAATAGAATAGAATAGAATAGAATAGAATAGAATAGAATAGAATAGAATAGAATAGAATAGAATAGAATAGAATAGAATAAGGAATAGAATAAGGAATAGTAGAATGGAATGGAATGGAGAACAGAATAGAATAGAAGGAGAGAAGCAACCTAGAACTAAGGAGAAACTTCCTGACAGTGAGAACAAAGTGGAACCGCCTGCCTCCAGAAGCGGTGAATGCTCCAACACTGGAAGTTTTTAAGAAGAGACTGGACAGCCATTTGTCCAAAATGGTGTAGGGTTTCCTGCCTGAGCAGGGGGTTGGACTAGATGACATCCAAGGTCCCTTCCAACTTTACTATTACTATTATTATTATTATAAAATAGAATAGAACAGAATAGAATAGAGAACAGAACAGAATAGAATAGAATAGAGAATAGAATAGAGAATAGAATAGAATAGAATAGAATAGAATAGAATAGAATAGAATAGAATAGAATAGAAAACAGAACAGAATAGAATAGAAAATAGAACAGAATAGAGAATAGAATAGAGAACAGAACAGAATAGAATAGAGAATAGAATAGAATAGAGAACAGAATAGAATAGAGAACAGAATAGAACAGAATAGAAAACAGAACAGAATAGAATAGAAAACAGAACAGAACAGAATAGAATAGAGAACAGAACAGAACAGAATAGAATAGAATAGAATAGAATAGAATAGAGAACAGAACAGAACAGAACAGAGTTGGAAGGGAGCCTTCCCAGAAGTTCCACCTTGAGGGCCTCCTCGACCTGTCGCTTGTCTCCCCACAGATCTATTATCACGGAGAACCGATCAATGTCAACGTCCACGTGACAAACAACACCAACAAGATGGTCAAGAAGATTAAAATCTCAGGTAACCGGGAGGCTTCTCCTGTTCTCCGCTGGTGGCATCCGGGAGAGAAGGCAGGGCCCCCCTGCGTAGGTGGTCCTCCTCCCAGGTGGTGGGACCCAGCAGGGCTTGGCTGAGTCGTGGCTGGGAATCCAGTTCTCCTGGATCAAGAGTCTGGTGGTGGAGGGCACCAGGCCCTCCAAAGCCATTTTGTCCTTTTGGTCCCTCAAGGGAAGGGCAGGAAGAGGGAGGGAGGGGGGGGATATAAAATCCAGATAATGTTTTGAGTGCAGGAACCTGATCTGAATCAATGGTCAGACAGGACTTTGGAATTAGTGAGGGGGGGGGGGATTCCTGTTTTTATATGCTCTTTGTTTACATACATATTTTAGATTTTTTTAAATGTACAGAGTCCATTAAACAAAATCTTTCTGTCCAGCTCCTCTGTTCTCTTCTCTTCTCCCTTCCCTTCCTCTTCTCTTCTCCCTTCCTTTCTCTTCTCTTTTCCCTTCCCTTCTCTCTTTTCTCTTCTCTTCTCTTCTCTTCTCTTCTCTTCTCTTCTCTCCTCTTCTCTTTTCTCCTCTCCCTTCCCTTCTCTTCTCTTCTCTCTTCTCTCTTCCCTTCCCTTCTCTCTTCTCTTCTCTTCTCCCTTCCCTTCCTCTCCTCTTCTCCCTTCCCTTCCTCTTCTCTTTTCCCTTCTCTTCTCTTTTCCTTTACCTTCTCTCCTCCTCTTCTCTTCTCTTCTCTTCTCTTCTCTTCTTCTCTTCTCCCTTCCCTTCTCTTCTCTTTTCCTTTCCCTTCTCTCCTCCTCTTCTCTTCTCTTCTCTTCTTCTCTTCTCTCTTCCCTTCTCTTCTCTTTTCCTTTCCCTTCTCTCCTCCTCTTCTCTTCTCTTCTCTTCTACTCTTCTCCCTTCCCTTCTCTTCTCTCTTCCTTTCCCTTCTCTCCTCCTCTTCTCTTCTCTTCTCTTCTCTTCTCTTCTTCTCTTCTCCCTTCCCTTCTCTTCTCTTTTCCTTTCCCTTCTCTCCTCCTCTTCTCTTCTCTTCTTCTCTTCTCCCTTCCCTTCTCTTCTCTTTTCCCTTCCCTTCTCTCTTCTCTTCTCTTGTCTTCTCCTCTCCTCACTCGCTCTCTTCCTGCTTGCTTTCCAGTTCGACAGTATGCGGACATCTGCCTGTTCAACACTGCCCAGTACAAGTGCCCGGTGGCCGTGGAGGAAACCGAGTGAGTACCCAGCTGGTGGGCCCAGCCGCTGCCTCTCCCACTAGTATGGAGCACAGCGCTTGCTCCTTTCTCTGAGGCAGGCCCGTTTACGCTCATTCACACACACACACACACACACACACACACACACACACACACACACACACACTTTTTTTAATTGGACACTTGCGTTGTAAAACTCCAGAAAGGACAATGAAAAAACAGCTGCAGTTTGGTTTGAGTATCAGTTGAGAAAGTGCAAATTAAAATCTGAACTCAGCCCATTATTCCCCTGCCTGGACACACTTACTAACCCCCCTCCCTCACCCAAGATTTGGGGGGGGGGGAAAAACCCACAAAAATTATTCCAGTTGTAAGACAGTTTAGTTTTTGATAGATAGATAGATAGATAGATAGATAGATAGATAGATAGATAGATAGATAGATAGATAGATAGATAGATAGACAGACAGACAGACAGACAGACAGACAGACAGACAGACAGACAGATAATGGATGGAAGGAAGGAAGGAGAGAGAGAATGGGTAGAAGGAAGGAAGCAAGGAAGGAAGGATGGATGGATGGATGGATGGATGAATGGATGGATGGATGGAAGGAAGATAGATGATGGAAGGAAGGATGGATGATAGATAGACAGAGACAGACAGACAGATAGATGGATAATGGGTGGAAGGAAGGAAGGATGGATGGATGGATGGATGGATGGAAGATAGATGATGGAAGGAAGGATGGATGATAGATAGATAGATAGATAGATAGATAGATAGATAGATAGATAGATAGATAGATAGATAGATAGAAAAGTAGAGATAGATAGATAGATAGATAGATAGATAGATAGATAGATAGATAGATAGAGGGAGGAAGAAAGGAAGAAAGGAAGGATGGATGATAGACAGACAGACAGACAGACAAAATAAAGACATAGGAGATAGAGATGATAGATAAACGATAGACGATAGACTGACAGACAGACACAGACAGAAGAGATATAGAGATAAATGAGCAGGAGAGAGAGGTAATAGAGAGAGAGAGAACAATCATAGAATCGTAGGGCTGGTGGGGGGGGCCTTGGAGGTCATCTATCCCAACCACCTTCCCACATTGGGAGACCTTATTACACAATCCCTGCCCATTTTATTTCCTCCCTGCTGCGAACTAAAGCTGCAAGGGACGATGCTCTGATGGTTCCTTCTTCTCCCTCCCTCCTTTGCCCCCTCCCTGCAGCGACGTGGTGGCCCCCAGCTCCACCTTCTGCAAGGTCTACACCTTGACGCCCTTCCTCGCCAACAACCGGGAAAAACGCGGACTGGCTTTGGACGGAAAGCTGAAACACGAGGACACCAATTTGGCTTCCAGCACCTTGTGAGTGCGTCTTTCCTCCGGGGCCGTTGGGAGAGCAGATTTGGATGGCGCACCTGTGCGCCGATGCGCCCTGGTCCCCAAAACAGCCAGTCGGCCACAGTGGGGTGGCGTTTAGCGGTTTGACAGGGAGTCCTCGGCTTACGACCACAGTTGAGCCCGAAATTTTTGTTGCGAAAGGAGACAGTCATGAAGTGAATTTTGCCCCCCTTTTCTTGCCACCGTCGTTAAGCGAATCACGGTAGTGGTTAAATTACTAACACGGTCGTTAAGCGAATCCAGCTTCCCCCCCATTGACTTTACCTGTCAGAAGATCGCAAAAGGGGATCGCGTGATCCCCCCCAGGATGCTGTGACCGTCATAAATATGAATCAGTGGCCAAATGTCTGAATTTTGGTCACGTGAATGTTGGGAAGCTGCCACATTTTTAAGTGTGAACAATGGTAAATAAGTCCCTTTTTTTATTAAAAGTTTTTTAAGAATTTCATACAATATATCCCAAATCCCTCCCACCCCTCCCCCACTTCCCAGAGTTGATTACAGGGTTACAAATAAACAAACATAATCTAACTAACATTACCCAACTATAATTCCCTTTTTTCAGTGCTAGTCACTAAATGAACTGTGGGAAGTTGAGGACTTCTTGTATATAAGCATATATATAAAAAATGAATTTAATATGGTCAACGTACGACCACAATTGAGCCCATTTCCGTTGCTAAGCGAGACAAATGAATTTTGCCCCGTTTTACGACCTTTCTTGCCACTGTCATTAAGCCAATCACGGCAGTTGTTAAGTTAATAACTCGGTTGTTAAGCGAATCCAGCTTCCCTCATTGATTTTGCTGGTCAAAAGGTTGCAAAAGGGGATCACAGGACCCCGGGACACTGCAACGGTCATTAAGTGAACTATTGTAAGCCGAGGACCACCTATACCAGGGGTAGGCAACCTTGGCTCTTTTATGACTCGTGGACTTCAACTCCCAGAATTCCTGAACCAGCGTGGCTTAGCTTGGAAGCCTCTCCCTTTCCCCTCAGCACAGCTGGCTCAGGAATTCTGGGAGTTGAAGTCCACGAGTCATGAAGGGGGCCATAGTTCCTCCATGCTGGCTGAAGAATTCTGGGAGTTGAAGTCCACGAGTCATAAAGGGGGCCATAGTTCCTCCATGCTGGCTGAGGAATTCTGGGAGTTGAAGTCCACGAGTCATGAAGGGACCATAGTTTCCCTCATGCTGGCTGAGGAATTCTGGGAGTTGAAGTCTGCAAGTCATGAAGGGGCCATTATTTTCCCATGCTGGCTGAGGAATTCTGGGAGTTGAAGTCCACGAGTCATAAAGGGGCCATAGTTCCCCCATGTTCCTCAGGAATTCTGGGAGTTGAAGTCCACCAGTCATGAAGAGGCTATAGTTTCCCCATGCTGGCTCAGGAATTCTGGGAGTTGAAGTCCACAAGTCATAAAAGAGCCAAGGTTGCCTACCCCTGGCCTATACAGATCTCTGCACCCCCGAAGGCCACTAAGGAAAAGAAAAAGAATGAAAACCTAAGAGAAATTCTTCTATTTCCCCTTTAAAAAAAAAAAAATTGTGAGGCTCAATTCTTTTCTCTCCATGGCCAGGCTAAGAGACGGCGCCAACAAGGAAGTTTTGGGCATCATTGTCTCCTATAAAGTGAAAGTCAAGCTGGTGGTCTCACGAGGCGGGTAAGTATGTACAGTCCTCAACTTACGACCGTAACGGAACCTGAAATTTCCATGGTATTTCACAACGGTCGTAAAACGAGGCACCGTGCAAGCAAACCTGATTTGACAAAACTCATTTGCGGCCGTCCGATTTGTCCAACCTGGGTATTTTGGGGGGGGGAGAGAAATTAGAAATCAACACCAGTTTTTGCCAAAAACATTGCCAATCCACGGTCAGGTGATCTCAGCGTGCCACAAACGGTCATAAATGTGAACCGGTTGACCCAAATTTGATTACGTGATCTTGGCAGGGGAGGGGACGTTGGAAGCCGGTCACTGTGATTTATTACATGCAGTTTATATGTGCAGTGAGAGATTCTGCACCAGAGACAAATTCCTCATGTGTCTGATCACATTTGGCCAATAAGAGTATTCTGTTCTGTTTTGTTCTGTTCTGTTCTCTATTCTATTCTATTCTATTCTATTCTATTGTACAATCTATTCTATTCTAACCTATTCTATAATTCTATTCTATCCCATTACATTACATATTTTCTATTCTATTTTATTCTATTCTACTCTATTCTATTCTACTGTTTTGTTCTGTTCTGTATTCTATTCTATTCTCTTCTGTATTGTCTTCTGTTCTGTATTGCCTTCTCTTCTCTATTCTATTTTATTCTATTCCCTATTCTCTTCTGTTCTCTATTCTGTTCAGTTCTCTGTTCTGTTCTTTATTCTGCTCTCTATTTTATTTTGTTCCCTATTCTGTTCTCTATTCTCTTCTGTTCTCTCTTCTCTTCTGTTCTCTGTTCTGTTCTTTATTCTGCTCTGTTCTCTATTTTATTCTATTCCCTACTGTTCTGTTCTCTATTCTGTTTTGTTCTCTATTCTGTTTTGTTCCCTGTTCTGTTCTCTGTTCTATTTTATTCTATTCCCTATTCTATTCTGTTCTCTATTCTGCTCTGTGTTCTATTCTATTCTATTCTATTCTATTCTATTCTATTCTACTCTACTCTACTCTACTCTACTCTACTCTAATCTACTCTACTCTACTCTACTTTACTCTACTCTACTCTACTCTACACTCTACTCTACTCTAACCCTCTTCTCTCCTCTCCTTCCAAACACCAGCTTGCTGGGAGACCTGGCCTCCAGGTAACACCTTTCAGATTCTACCTGCGCTGATCCTATGCAGTGCCACCTCCCTCCACCAGGGGCATCCATGGGGAAAGTCAAAAAGGTTAAGGGTTTTTTTGCCCAGAAGGGATGCGGCTGCAGTGGCTAAGCACCGTCGCCATCTTGACTTTTCTGACCCCCTCTGGGGAAGCCCCTGCCTTTGCATGCAGTGACCCGATCCCATCCCTCACCTGCCATCATTTCCTTTATTTTGTTAACCCCTTCGAACCTTTTCAGCCTTTTCACTCTCAATGATTTACAGGGAGTCCTCGGCTTACGACCGCAACTGAGCCCAACATTTCTGTTGCTAAGCGAGATAGTCGTTAAGTGAGTTTTGCCTCACTTTTACAACCTTTCCTGCCACAGTTATGAAATGAATCACTGCAGATATTCAATCAGTGACACGGTCGCTAAGCGAATCCAGCTTCCCCATTGACTTTA
Organism: Crotalus helleri; assembly: GCA_024509115.1. Classification (NCBI taxonomy): domain Eukaryota; kingdom Metazoa; phylum Chordata; class Lepidosauria; order Squamata; family Viperidae; genus Crotalus; species Crotalus helleri. The sequence goes on along the minus strand of JAKSXO010000004.1, from coordinate 110,104,005 downwards.
CTTGTCAGGAAGTCGCAAAAGGGGGTCACGTGATCCCAGGACGCTGAGACCGTCATAAATACGAGTCAGTTGCCAAGCGTCTGAATTTTGATCATTAACCCCAGGATGCTGCAACGGTCGCCAGTGTGAAAAATGGTCCTAAGTCCCTTTTTTTCCAGTGCTGTTGTGACTTCAAACAGTCACTAAACAAACGGTTGTGAATCGAGGACTCCCTGTATTTTCATTCGATTTTGGATGCCAGTTGACTCCAACTAACTCTTAAACCTACAGAATCACAGAATTGAAAGGGACCTTGGAGGTCATCTAGACCAACCCCCTGCTCAAGCAGGAGATCCTGGCAGAATCACAGAATAATTATAGTCAGAAGTTACCTTGGAGGTCATCTAGTCCAACCCCCTGCTCAAGCAGGAGACCCCGGCAGAATCACAGAATAACTAGAGTCGGAAGGGACCTTGGAGGTCATCCAGTCCAACCCCCTGCTCAAGCAGGAGACCCTGGCAGAATCACAGAATAACTAGAGTCGGAAGGGACCTTGGAGGTCATCTAGTCCAACCCCCTGCTCAAGCAGGAGACCCTAGACAAGGGGTAGGCAACCTTGCCTCTTTTATGACTTGTGGACCTCAACTCCCAGAATCCCTGAGTTCAGGAATGGCCGGTTCAGGAATTCTGGGTATTGAAGGTCCACGAGTCATAAAAGAGCCAAGGTTGCCTACCCCTCTGCCCTAGACCATTCCGAATAAGAGAATAGCAGGGTTGGAAGGGACCTCGGAGGCCATCCAGTCCAACCCCCTGCTCAAGCAGGAGACCCTTAGGGAATCACAGAATAACAAGAGTCTTGAGGATCCGGTCAGTTTTCCTCCCTTAAAAAAAAAAAAAAAATGCCTTGCCCAGAACTAGCGCCAACCTGGCTTCCCGGGAACCCAGCTTCGGAAACCCGGAGCAAGGCAGACTCGGCTGTAGCTCCCGGCCTTGAGAGGAGACTCCCACCCCAGAGTTAGGAAGCTGGTGCCTGCCATACCCAGGCCTGGATCCCTCACTCTCCGTCTTTCTTTCCAGCGACGTAGCCGTGGAGCTGCCCTTCACCCTGATGCACCCCAAACCGAAGGAAGAGGCCTTGCACCAAGACGGTGAGATTGTCTGGGGGGGGGTTGGGGGTATGGAAGGGATGGGGGGGGGCTCAGGTGGGCCCGGGGGTGCAGGGCGGGTCCTGGGAAGGGTCCAGTTTTAGAGTTGGGCTTGGCCTCTCTCCTCCCCCCCCACCCCCGATGGCTACGAGAACCGAAGCCTTTTGGGCCGTGCTTCCAGACTACAGAGCGAAGGACCCCTTCGTCCTTGTCTTACGACGATCCCTTTAGTGACCGTTCGTAGCATTTAAGACGGCACTGATAAAAAAGGGACTTCGCATGACGGTTGCAGGGTCCCCGTGGTCAAAACTCAGATACCTGGGAACGGGCTTGTGTTTATGACCGTGGCAGGGTCCCCGGGGAGTGGGGGGGGGCTGAGAGGGTGTCAATGCGATCCCCTTTTTGTGACCAGCAAAGTCACTACGGAAACCAGATTCACTTAACAAGCGTGTTTCTAGCTTAACCCAGGGGTAGGCAACCTTGGCTCTTTTATGACTCGTGGACTTCAACTCCCAGAATTCCTTAGAAGCATGGGGAAAATATGGCTGCCTCATGACTCGTGGACTTCAACTCCCAGAATTCCTTAGAAGCATGGGGGAACTATGGCCCCTTCATGACTCGTGGACTTCAACTCCCAGAATTCCTCAGCCAGCATGGGGGAAACTTTGGCCTCTTCATGACTGGTGGACTTCAACTCCCAGAATTCCTCAGCCAGCATGGGGGAACTATGGCCCCTTCATGACTCGTGGACGTCAACTCCCAGAATTCCTGAGCCAGCATGGGGGAACTATGGCCCCTTCATGAGTGGTGGACTTCAACTCCCAGAATTCCTGATCCAGCATGGGGGAACTATGGCCCCCTCATGACTCGTGGACTTCAACTCCCAGAATTCCCGAGCCAGCCTGGCTCAGCTTGGAAACCTCTCCCTTTCCCCTCAGCATGGCTGGCTCAGGAATTCTGGGAGTTGAAGTCCACCAGTCATAAAAGAGCCAAGGTTGACTACCCCTGCCTTAACCGCTGTAGCACCCGAGGTCGTAAAATGGGGCAAAACTCACTTAACAACCGTCTTGCTTAGCGATGGATCTTTTAGGCTCCATTGCGGTCATACGTCAAGGACTAGCTGTATTCCAAATTCAGCTTCTGGAAGACGACTTAGTTAGTCAGTAGGGCAGGCGGGGGTTCTCCTTCACGCAACCTGGTTAGTAGTGTTCCTCCCCCCCTCAAAAGCCCATAAATAATGGCTAATTTCAGCATCATGTCGCTGTGCCATTAGCATGGAAGCCAGAAAGGGGGGGACGGGCTTCTTCTGATGCTGGAGGGGGAGGGGAGGCTGAAGGAGCAGGTTAGCTGGCTGGGGAATGCTGGGAGTTGAAGTCCACCCCTCCTAAAAAGGTTAAGGTGTGGAAAGAGGGCTCCCAATCTATGTTTCTGAACCTCAGCAACTTGAAAATGGGTGGATTTCAATTCCCAGAATCCCCCAGGCAGCTGAATGGGAAGATGGGTGGACTTCAATTCCCAGAATTCCCCAGCCAGCTAAATGGGATGATGTGGACTTCAACTCCCAGAATACTTCCACCAGCTGAATGGGAAGATGGGTGGACTTCAATTCCCAGAATCCCCCCGCCAGCTGAATGGGAAGATGGGTGGAGTTCAACTCCCAGAATCCCCCTGCCAGCTGAATGGGAAGATGGGTGGACATCAACTCCCAGAATCCCCCTGCCAGCTGAATGGGAAGATGAGTGGACTTCAATTGCCAGAATCCTCCAGCTAGCTGAATGGAAAGATGGGTGGACTACAACTCCCAGAATCCCCCCGCCAGCTGAATGGGAAGATGGCTGGAGTTCAACTCCCAGAATCCCCCCGCCAGCTGAATGGGAAGATGGGTGGACATCAACTCCCAGAATCCCCCTGCCAGCTGAATGGGAAGATGAGTGGACTTCAATTGCCAGAATCCTCCAGCTAGCTGAATGGAAAGATGGGTGGACTACAACTCCCAGAATCCCCCCGCCAGTTGAATGGGAAGATGAGTGGACTTCAACTCCCAGAATCCCCCCGCCAATTGAATGGGAAGATGGGTGGACTTCAATTCCCAGAATCCCCCCGCCAGCTGAATGGGAAGATGAGTGGACTTCAATTCCCAGAATCCCCCTGCCAGCTGAATGGGAAGATGGGTGGACTTCAACTCCCAGAATTCTCTGGCTGGTTGGAGACTCCTGGGAGTTGAAGTCCAGCCTTCTTAAAATAGCTAAGGTTGGGAAACACTGCTCTAAATCATTGTTTCTCAGCCCCAAGAACTTGGTGGACTTCAACTCCCAGAATTCCCTGGCTGGTTGTGGAATTCTGGGAGTTGAAGTCCCCACCTCTTAAAGTGACCAGTTTTGAAAAAGAAACATGGCCACAGTGCACAGCTTTTTCAAAGGCCTGGATCTGCAAGGGATAGATGAACATCCTCCCGAAAGGACCTTCCTGAGGACTGCTGTCTTGAGAGGGCTGGCGAGTTGAAAAAATCAAGTTGGCCGGGCTGCTGTCCAAGGAAACTGATTGGTTGGCTTTGCTTCTTGGTTTCAGCTCCACAAAACGAAGCTCCCATCGACACAAACCTCATAGAGCTTGACACAAAGTAAGTCAAATGGTGTGCTGGTGCGTCTTTGTGTGTTTGGAAGAGCTGCTCACGGGAAACCTGGATTCTTTGCATAAGAGCTAGTAGCCATTTCAATCCTCTGTCTTCTACAGCAGGGGTCCTCAACCGTGGCCACTTTAAGACTTGTGGACTTCAACTCCCAGAATTCCTCAGCCAGCTTTGCTGGCTGAGGAATTCTGGGAGTTGAAGTCCACAAGTCTTAAAGTGGCCACGGTTGAGGACCTCTGCTCTAAATGAATTAAATCCCAGTCTAATCTTGCTTTCTCCTGATGGGGGCCCCCAAATACACCCAAACCCACAACTCCTGAACATCGTGGGCAGTTCTGGCTGGGAATTATGGGAATCATCACCACCACACCTCTGAAGGAGATCTTAGGCCGAATCTTATGCTTGGGATTGGTGTAGGCCCTATTTACCTTGGCCATTTCCAGGTGTGGGGACTTCAACTCCCAGAATTCTCCTCAATGGCCACAGTGGCTGAGGAATTCTGGGAGTTGAAGTCCACAAGTCATCAAAGGGCTAAATTTGAAGATCCCTGGACTTCAACTCCCAGAATTCCTCAGCCAGGCACGCTGACACTGAAAATGAAAGAGAAAGAAGATTCAGAATAGTTTACAATAGGGGTCTTCAAACTTGGCCCTTTGATAACATGTGGACTTCAACTCCCAGAATTCCACAGCCACCAATTGAATTCTGGGAGTTGAAGTCCATCAATCTTAAAAAGGATCGGAAACACTGCTCTAAAGCAGGGGTCTTCAAACTTGACCCTTCTATGACTTGTGGACTTCAACTCCCAGAATTCCTCAGCCAGACACGGTGGGTGATGAATTCTGGGAGTTGAAGTCCACAAGTCATCAAAGGGCCAAGTTTGAAGACCTCTGTTCTAAAGAGACTGGAGAGCCACTTGTCTGGAATAGCGTAGAGATTCCTGCTTGAGCAGGGGGTGGACTAGAAGACCTCCAAGGTCCCTTCCCACTCTATTATTCTGTGATTCTGATTTTTCTAGCCTGCCTTTACACCAGGGCTCTTCAGACTTGGCCCTTTCATGACTTGTGGACTTCAACTCCCAGAATTCCTCAGCCAGGCATGCTGGCTGATGAATTCTGGGAGTTGAAATCCACAAGTCATCAAAGGGCCAAGTTGGAAGACCCCTGGACTTCAACTCCCAGAATTCCTCAGCTAAGCACACTGGCTAAGGAGTTCTGGGAGTTGAAGTCCACCAGTCATCAAAGGGCCAAGTTTGAAGGCCCCTGGACTTCAACTCCCAGAATTCTTCAGCCAGGCAGACTGGCTGAGGAATTCTGGGAGTTGAAGTCCACAAGTCCTAAAAGGGCCAAGTTTGAAGATCTCTGCTTTAGAACAAGGGTCTCCAAACCTTGGCTACTTTTTTTTATTATTAATTTTTTTAAAAAATTTTACAATAAAAAACCCTTCCCCAATCCCTCCCAACCCACCCCAAAACCCTCCCCCGTTCTTCCCAGAGCTGAATACAGGCTTAACTAAATCTTACAAGAGAAAAAAAAAAAATAAACCCAAATAAACCTTAAGCAAATATAATTACACTCAATAAGCAGATTGTAAAATGCTTTAACTCCATTATATATAAAGAACAAAAAGAGGAAAAAAAAATAAAAAAATAAAAAAGTAAAAAATTAAAGAATAATAACAATTACACTTCTATATAATATCTTAAACTTATATAAATTATTCAAAAGCTAGATAATATTTTCTTATATCATACTTATATTGTATAAAATTTATCCATCTTTTCCACACCAAAAAATACTTCTCTTGCGATTGATCTTTCAAAAAAGCCGAAATTTTTGCCATTTCCGCTAAATAAGAAACTTTAAAAAACCATTCTTGCAAAATAGGCAAAAATTCCTTCTTCCAATATTGCCCTATTAACAACCTAGCTAGCCGCAGTAATTAAATTTAACATTAAAATAATCTCTTTATCATCACAATCAGGAACAATACCCAACAAAAACAATTGTGGAGTAAATTTTATCCTTCTTTTAAAAATTCTTTGAATATTCCACCATATCTTAATCCAAAAAGCTTTAATACTTTTACATGACCACCAGATATGATAATAAGTAGCATCCAAACAACCACATCTCCAACATTTAGGCTGCAGGTTTGGATACATACGAGACATTTTTTGTGGGTCAAGGTGCCATCTATAAAACATTTTATAAAAGTTTTCCCGTAAGTTTTGGGCTTGCGTGAATTTAACGTTCCTCACCCAAATAATCTCCCATGTATCTAATAAAATTGGTTCATCAAAATTCTGTGCCCACTTAACTATACAATCTTTAACTAGCTCTTTCTGAATCCAATTCCACCAAGACACCATAAATTCTTTTAATATGGGTTCGACTTTGATCTCTAATTTGTTTTAGCAAATTCTCATCCTCTCTAAGCAAGCCCACCTTGTAATCTGTCTTCCACCTTTCCAATAATTGTCTATACTGAAACCATGAATAAATAATATTTTCTTGTGCTAATTCATCCATAAATTTTAATTGCCAATTTTTACCATCCCACTTGAGTAATTGTGTATAAGAAATAATATCCATCTTAACTCCTCTCCTTATTCCTTCTATTGCATGCCATGGAATAGCCCATAATGGAATTCTTGAATCACTTCTATAATATTTCTTCCAAACCCAAAGTAAAGAAATTCTTAAGATATGAGATCTAAAGACCCTATCAACCTTTTTATTATAAATTAAATAGGCATGCCATCCAAAAAGTAACTCCCATCCCTCCAAAAGGAGTATATCTACATTTGTTAAGTTAACCCAATCACTAATTAATGTTAAAACCACAGCATCGTAATACAATTTCAAATTCGGTACCTTGAGTCCACCTCTCTCTCGTATATCTTGTAAAATTTTAAGTTTTACTCTTGGTTTTTTCCCTGCCCAGATAAATTTATTGATACCCTTCTGCCACTCATCTAAATTTGCTTCTTTCTTTAAAATAGGTATCATTTGAAATAAAAAGAGAAATTTTGGCAAAACATTCATTTTAATCGCTGCTATTCTCCCCAAAAGGGACAATTGCAGCTTTTTCCAATTGTCCAAATCCTTTTGTATTCTAACCCACAGCGTTTCATAGTTATTTTTATACAGTTTTGAATTGGAAGCAGATAGAATAACGCCCAAATATTTTACCTTATTAACAACCTCAAAGCCTGTCAATTTAACCAAGGTCTCCTTATCCCGGTTGGTCATGTTCTTAGACAATATTTTAGTCTTATTATTATTAATTTTAAAGCCTGAAACTTGTCCATATTGATTTATCAATTGTAACAACTCCATTACAGAATAAGTTGGTTGAGATAATGTAACAACTAGATCATCTGCAAAAGCCCTTAATTTATATTTCTTTTTATTAATTTCTATTCCTTTTATCTTCGATGATTCCCGAATTTTAATCAATAAAATTTCCAAGGTCAACACAAACAGCAGTGGGGACAATGGACAACCCTGTCTAGTCCCCTTTTCAATTGGAAATACCTCTGATAAACCTCCATTAACTATAAGTTGTGCCGTTTGTTTTTGATAAATAGATCGAAGGGCCTGTAAAATTTTATCTCCAAAATTCATTTCCTCAACCAATCTTAGCATAAATTGCCAATTTAATTGATCAAAAGCTTTTTCAGCATCTAAAAATATCAATCCTGCAGAAATTTGATTGTTCTTATCCAAATATTCTATTAAATTAATAATTTGTCTAACATTATTTTTCATATACCTTCCAGTTATAAAACCAGTTTGATCCATATGTATTAATTGATTCAACACAACCATAAATCTATTAGCTAAAATTTTTGAAAAAATCTTATAATCTACATTCAAAAGAGATATAGGTCTATAATTCTTTGGTAACGTAAGATCTTGGTCTTCTTTTGGAATCAAAGATATAAAAGCTCTGCCCAAGACAAAGGAGTCTCTAAACCCTGTAATATGTTATTAAAAAGTTCCCTTAGAGGTTCTATCAGCTCATCTATCAAAGTCTTGTAATAAATTGATGTCAGTCCATCAGTACCACGTGCCTTACCTAACTTTAATTCTTTAATTGCTGTCACAATTTCCTCCGTAGTAATTAATCCATTGATTTCTTGTTTCTGATCTTCTGTTAAGTTTAGGAAAATGAGCATCTTGTAAATATTTATCTATATCTAAAACCTGTACTTTCCTACCCATATATAATTTTTATAATAATCTAAAAAAGATTTCTTAATCAAATCCTTCTGAAATACCAATTTACCTTTATAATTTATTTTGTCTATAATTCTCAACTTCTGTTTCTTTCGCAATTGATAGGCCAGCCATCTCCCTGGCTTATTAGCATTACAAAATATATTATGTTTCATATACAGTAAGTTAGTTGCAGTCTGATCTGCCATTAACATATTAAATTGCGATTTAAGCAGTTTTATAGATTCCTTAGTCTTCTCATCTGTAGGATTCGAGATTAAAACTTTTTCTTTTAATTTAATCTCATCTTCCAACTCCTTACGTTTCTGCACCTGTTTCTGTCTATGAATCTTGTTCATTTGTATCAAAACCCCACGCATATAAGCTTTACCTGCGTCCCATACCATTGACATTGAGGTACCCTTATGCATATTTAAAACAAAATATTCCTTTAAATGCTCTTTAAGTTTCTGAACATTCATTTCTTGCCTAAACAAGTTTTCATTCAACCTCCAGGATCTTCTCTCTTCTTTTTCAGTAACCAATTCCATCCATACTGGACTGTGATCTGTCAATGTCCTTGGGAATATCTTTACATTCTTTACTCTAAAGCAGCGGTTCTCAACCTATGGGTCGTGACCCCATTTGGGGTCGATCGACCTCTTTCCGGGGGTCGCCAAAGGCGGCGATCCGCCATTTTGTCCCCTCCAGGGGCGGTGGCGCGCCTCCGGGGGGCGCCGCCGCGCATGCGCGCCACGCATGGGGGCGGCAGCGCGCCTCCAGGGGGCGGCAGCGCGCCTCCAGGGGGCGGTGCCACGCATGCGCGCCGCGCGTGGGGGCGGTGCCGCGCCTCCAGGGGGTGGCGCCGCGCATGCGCGCTGCGCGTGGGGGCGCCGCCGCGCATACGCGCCGCACGCGGGGGGGCGCCCCCATGCGCGCCGCGCCGCGCATGCGCATAACATTTGTGTGACGGGGGTCGCCGTCACACAAACGTTGAGAACCGCTGCTCTAAAGTATAAATCCGTTGTAATAAAAAAAAAGTCAATTCTTGAAAAAGATTGATGTCTATCCGAAAAGAAGGTAAAGTCTCTCTCTTCCAAATTGTGTTCTTGCCAGTAGTCTCGCAACTCCCAGTCCTCTTTCAAATCAAAAAAGGCTTTAGGTAATTTAGCCTGTTTAAAAGAAGTAGAAAGTCCTTTTTTGTCTCTACATGTATCTAAAACTCCATTCTAGTCTCCCATCAATATAACAGATCTGTAATCCAATAAAATCAATTTTTGATGCAACAACCTATAAAATTGTTCCTGTTGTTGATTAGGTGCATACAAACCTACTATAAGTATTTTCTTACCATACAGTCCCACTTCAATCATCACATATCTCCCTTGAGAATCAGAATCTACTAAACAAGCTGATAAATTTTGCTTAACATAAATAACTACACCCCCTTTCTTCCCAGGAGCAGAAGATACAAAATGAGATCCCAATCGAGCATTAACTAAATATTTTTGATCCTTAGAGATAATATGCGTTTCCTGCAAACAAATAATATCATTGTTGTGCTGCTTTAAATAGTGAAATATTTTCTTTCTCTTTTGAGGGGAATTGAGGCCATTAGCATTCCATGTCAGGAGCTTTACCATCTCCCTCATCCAAAAGCCTGGAGAAGACTGCTTGAAGATCTGCCATTGAAGATTGTACCGAATATCTCTTAGGTCTTGCTCCTCCCACAGGCTCAGAAGCAGATTCTTGTAAAACTTCTTTGATATCTTTCTTCTGTTGTTCCTTTTCCTTACGTCTATGCGCTGCCCGAGTCATTCTTTGCTCTTTCATCTCAGCTTGTTGAAACCACTCAGCCTGTGATTTTCCAGCTTTCATCAACACAGCTTCTTCAGACTGCTGCTCAACTTCCTTCCCGTCCAAGACTTTAAACATTATAGGTGGTGATGAGCGTGCTCCCAGGACCGATGTATAAAACTCCTTTGCTTTAAAAACAGTATTAAGTCTATAACGTGTCCCCGCAAAGCTCACCACTATTCCAGTTGGAATATCCCATCTGAATGGCATTTGCCTTTTTTTAAGTTTGTCTGCCAGAAAAGCAAACTCTTTTCTTCTTCTTAAAATTTTAGATGGGATCTCCTTTAAAATTATAACATCTTGTGCAGCAATCTGAAACCTCTTGTTATAAAAAGCTTGTATGATTTCATTACGCAGAGATCTTTTCCCAAGGTAAATTACCACATCTCTTGGCAGGTTTCTTTGCTTTGCAACCCAAGAATTAACTCTAAATATTTTTTCAATTTCTCTAGATATTTCCTCCTTTTCTCTGTCCAAGATCACAGCCAAACCTTGGCTACTTTTAAGACATGTGGACTTCAAGTCCCCGAAAGATGGCTGGGGAATTCTGGGAGTTGAAGTCCACAAGTCTTAAAAAGTAGCCACGGTTGGGGACCCCTGTTTTAGACTGGCTAGAAGGAGTTTAAAGGAGTGCTAATAAACTAAACACTGGAACCCAGACAATAGGTTGCCAATAAAATAGTCAGGATTTGTGGTGATAAAAAAAATTAATAAAATACTGAACAAGAAAGAAAGAAAGAAAGGAAGGAAGGAAGGAAGGAAGGAAGGAAGGAAGGAAAGAAAGAAAGAAAGGAAGAAAGGAAGAAAGAAAGAAAGTAAAGAAAGAAAAGTGAATGTCCAACTGAATTCCCTTTCTGCCCTACCCACAATTCTCCAGCCCCCTGACCCATTTCCTTGTGTCCTCTTTTTCCCCCCCCACAGCGACGATGACATCGTCTTTGAAGATTTCGCCCGCCAGAGACTCAAATGCATGAAGGACGAGGAAGAGGAGGCCGACGGGACAAACTCGCCCCAGCTGAACGACAGATAAACGGCCCACCTTCCTTCTCCCTTTCCACTCCGAGCCCCCCCCCACCCACAGCACTCCCCGTCCTCTTTTTCTATATAGGTTTTTGGAAGTTGCGTTCTTTTTAACACGTTGACCCGGGAGATGGCGAGGAGGTGCGGTCCGTCCCCTTGCAAACACGGGCCTGGGTTCGAGGTCACCGCCCGGTCTGAGTTCTGCGGGCGGGGTCGAAGAACGAAGCTGCGTTGTCCAGCCACGCTTAGGGCATGTGTGGGCCTGCATGTGTGATTCTCTCTCTGTGTGTGTGTGTGCCAGGAGGGGCTGATGGTATCATGACTCCGAGGGTCCTTGGTGCTCTCTGAGCTGGGTGGGGTTTTTTGCAGCTGTTTCGTGACCCAACTAGGGAACATCATCAGTGTTGGAAGGAAAGAAGGAAGGAAGGAAGGAAGGAAGGAAGGAAGGAAGGAAGGAAGGAAGGAAGGAAAGAAGGACTGTGGGATCTTTGGTGCTCTCTGAGTTGGGTGGGGTTTTTTGCAGATGTTTCATGACCCAACTAGGGAACATCATCAGTGCTAGAAGGAACCGGGGGGGGGGTTGCTCTCTGTTTATGTACCATGATTTGCGCTATCAGTGCTGGTGTGAGAGTTGGTTTCTTGTGAGGTCCTTGGTGCTCGCTGTGCTGGCTTGTTTTCTTGCAGACGTTTCCTGACCCAACTAGGGAACATCATCAGTGCTGTTAAGGTATCAGCAGACGAGAATGCTATCTAGTTGGGTCAGGAAATGTCTGCAAGAAAACAACCCGGCTCAGAGAGCACCAAGGACCCCACAGCCTTCCTTCCTCCCTTCCTTTTTCCTCTTCTCCTCCTCCTCCTGGTCTCTCCTTCTCCACAAACCCCCCTCCCTTCTAGCACTGATGATGTTCCCTAGTTGGGTCATGGAATGTCTGCAAGGAAACCACCCAGCTCAGAGAGCTTGAAGGATCCCACAGTCCTCCTCCTCCTCCTCCTCCTCCTCTTCCTCCTCCTCCTCCTCTTCACAGCATCTCTCTCCCTTCTAGCACTGATGACATTCCCTAGTTGGGTCATGAAACTTCTGCAAGGAAACCACCCGGCTCAGAGAGCACCAAGGACCCCACAGTCCTTCTCCTCCTCCTCCTCCTCCTCCTCCTCCTCCTCCTCCTCCTCCTCCTCCTCCTCTTCCCCCACTCCCTTCTAGCACTGATGATGTTACCTAGTTGGGTCATGAAATGTCTGCAAGATAATTGCCAAGCTCAGAGAGCAGCAAGGACCCCACAGTCATTCTCTTTCTCCTCCTCCTTCTCCTCCTCCTCCTTCTCCTCCTCTCCACAAACCCCCCTCCCTTCTAGCACTGATGATGTTCCCTAGTTGGGTCATGAAACATCTGCAAGGAAACCACCCAGCTCAGAGAGCACCAAGGACACAATTTTCCTCCTCCTTCTCCTCCTCCTCTTCCTCCTCCTCTTCCTCCTCCTCCCTTCTAGCACTGATGATGTTCTCTAGTTGGGTCATGAAACGTCTGTAAGAAAGCCATCCAGCTCAGAGAGCAGCAAGGACCCCACAGCTCTCTTCCTCCTCCTCCTCCTCCTCCTCTCCACAAACCCCCCTCCCTTCTAGCACTGATGATGTCACCTAGTTGGGTCGTGAAACATGTTAGAGAATTTTAATTTCTCTATTGGTGAAAAAATAAATCAGAAGCTCTCACAGTTGACTGCATTTAGCTGATTCAAAATAACGTCTTTATATTCCTATCGAAATATTTGCAATACCATACATTCTTCTTTACAGCAACATAGCTCAATTGAAGGCTTCTTACAGAGAGATACAGAGACAAACTTGAGACTGGAAATCCAGCTCCTAACTCAGGGGTTCTCAACCTTGGCAACTTTAAGACTTGTGGACTTCAACTCCCAGAATTCCTCAGCCAGCTTTGCTGTTTTTTTTTTTTTTGGTCTGGCAGGTGGATTCATCCTGGTTATCCTGGTGTTGAAGAAGCAGAAAGCAGCTCAGTTCCAAAAGAAATCAGTGGTGGTAGTAATATTCAGCTAGTAAGAGAGAGTTACAGAGAAGGGGGACTCTTCCCATTATCCACAGAAGGGGGGGAGGAGGAGGAGGAGGAGAAGGAGGAGGATGACGATGACGATGACGACAATCACAACGACTGTGGGGTGCTTGGTGTTCCTGGTTTTTCTTGCAGACATTTCATAACCCAACCAAGAAACATCATCAGTGCTAGAAGGGGTTTGACAGCAGGAGAAGGAGAAGGACGACGACAATGACAATGACAATGACTGTGGGATGCTTGGTGTTCTCTGAGCTTCCTGGTTTTTCTTGCAGACATTTCATGACCCAACTAAGAAACATCATCAGTGCTAGGAGGGGTTTGACAGGAGGAGGAGGAGGAGGAGGAAGAACACTGATTTAAGCTTTCCCACGTTCCTCCAGCGCTGTTAATCTGGCTGACCTCCGATTTCCAATTCTCCCTCTTCTCCTGACACTCACCCACGACCGAGCGCCACACGTTCCTGGCCACGTGACACCAGGTCACAATCTCTTCTCCGGCAGACCCAACTCCCTGGCTGGCATGTTCATGCCACCCACACACACACACACACACACACCACACCCCTCTTTGCCAAAGCCAGGACACAACGAAGCACAAACACCTCCCTCCCTTTCTCAGCTCTTCCAAAATTGCCCCAGGTTTGCCCTCCTCTTCTTCGGGCGAATGTGGACACTCCGCTCCCCAGTGAGTTGTGTCACCGCCCCCGTCTCCCCCTGTGTGACCAGAGTGTCGTGACTGCACACTTCCGGTCGTCCCGTCCATTCCGGATTTCCTCGCTCGTACAGGTAGCCCTCGACGTGTCGTACGGCCCCAAATTTTGCCCCCAAATTCCGGTTTCTGAGCAAAACGGTCGTTCAAGTGAGTTTTGCTCCATTTTACGACCTTTGTTCCCACGGTTCTGAAGTCGTGAAGCGAGTGACGCGGGTGTTAAGTGAATCTGGCTTCCCCTCCGTGGGCTTTGCTTGTCAGAAGGTCACACAAGGAGATCGCCTGACACGCACACACACCCGGGACACGACAACCGTCATAAATACGAGTCATTTGTCAAGTGTCCAAATGTGTCGTGCCACGGTCGTTAAGTGTGAAAAACAGTCGTAAGTCACTTTTTTCAGTGCTGTTGTAACTTTGAATGGTCACTGAATTGTTGAGGACTACCTGTATTTATTTTTTCAAACCTGACGAGAACATGACCAAAAGAGAAGTAAACATACACACACACACACACACACACACACACAAGCCACATAATTTTGTACAAAACGTTTTGTACACTAGTGATCTCATAACTGGACATTCAGTTCATCTCTCCAGCCAAATGCTTCTTACAGATCTTCTAGAGAATCAGAGACCACACATGGTGGGCAACATATCACACACTATGTTTTGACAGCGTGCACAACCGCACCACAATCACAACGAGGGAAATCCTTTCATTTTCCGCTTAGACAGGGCAGAGGGACTTCTTCCAAATATCTCACCTAATTGTTTTCAATTTCATCCAGACGGGTCAAAAAAAAGGTGATTTTGGTGGAGGTAGAGTAGTTAGCCCAAAATTGATGAGGATTGATGAGAATACAGGAGGTCCTCGCTTTATAATGATTCATTTAGTGTCCACTAGAAGTTATAGAAGCACTGAAAAAGAAGCGACTTGTGACTTTTTTTTCTTATTTACAATTGTTCAGAACTATAATTTACACCCTCTATAACAGGGGTCCTCCAACTTGGCCCTTTGATGACTTGTGGACTTCAACTCCCAGAATTCCTCAGCCGGGCACGCTGGCTGAGGAATTCTGGGAGTTGAAGTCCACAAGTCATCAAAGGGCCAAGTTGGAAGACCCCTGGACTTCAACTCCCAGAATTCCTCAGCCACGCAAGCTAGCTGAGGAATCCTGGAAGTTGAAGTCCACAAGTCATCAAAGGGCCAAGTTGGAAGACCCCCTGGACTTCAACTCCCAGAATTCCTCAGCTGGGCATGCTGGCTGAGGAATTCTGGGAGTTGAAGTCCACAAGTCATCATAGGGCCAAGTTGGAAGAGCCCTGCTCTATAATTTACAACCGTTGCAGCGTCTCCGTGGCCATGTGATCAAGATTTAGATGCTTATTTGTGACGGTCACGGCACAAATGTCTCACTTAGCAACGGAAACGTTGGGCTCCCTTGTGGTCGTAAGCTGAGGACTTACCTGTGTTTGCCTTTCTTTGGCCCGTCTGGTGTGTGGCTCTGGGGTCGTTGATCTATGCTCTTCCACTCCAGGGACATTTTGGGGCTCCCCACTGACCCCCCCCCACCCTCCCCAGGCCGATCATAGAGTCAAATAGGGATCCAATACAGGGAGTCCTCGCCTTACGACCACAAAAGAGCCCAACATTTAATGTTGCTAAATGAAGCCTTGGTGAAGTGAGTTTGCCCCTTTGACGACTTTTTTTCTCTCACTCTTGTTAAGTGAATCATTGCCTTGGTTCAGTTAGCGACACGGTCGTTAAGCGAACCTGCATTCCCCATTCAGTTTGCTTGTCCGAAGGTCGCAAAAGCGGATCGCGTGACCCCGAGACGCTGCCACTGTCCTAAGTACATGCCAGTTACCAAGCCTCTGGATTTTGGTGGGGATGCCGCAACCGTCGTTAAGTGGGAAAAGCGGTCCTAAGTCCCTTTTTTCCAGCGCACATTGTAACTTTGAACGGTCACTAAATGAACCGTCGTAAGTCGAGGACTACCTGTGTAGCCAGCCCGGCACTCCCTCCAGCGAACCCAGCCGCCTGCGACCCTTTCACCCTGTCCTCGGCTTGGCTTCTGTTCCTTTCCTGTGACGGTTTGTGTGGTTTTTGTCAAATAAATTATTCTAGTTTATTAATCCGAGCGACGTTCCCGCTTCCCTTGACTGGTGCCCGGTGTCCCGGTGGGCGGGAGGGACCGGTCGGCTCTGGGACCAGCCTGGATGAGTGCACAGAATGGAGGGGGGGGGTTGTGGAAGTCGTCACACAACACGTTTTCTCAAGCCGGTTCTAAAGGCGGCCTCCGCACACCGTGCTAAACCTGGTTAGCTTCCATCTTGGTTTCTTGTTTCTTTTTTCTAGCAAGTTGGGCTCAGTTAGGGAGTCACATTATTCTCCAAAGCACCTGAGGGCAGGACGAGAAGCAAGGGTTGGAAACTGACCCAAGAGAGAAGCAACCTGGAATTAAGGAGAAACTTCCTGACAGTGAGGACAATTAACCAGTGGAACTCCTTGCCACCAGACGTTGTAGGAGCTCCATCACTGGAGGCTTTTAGGGAAAGACTGGACAGCCACTTGTCTCAGATGGCATAGGTTCTCCTGCTTGAGCAGGGGGGGGGCTGGACTAGAAGACCTTCCCAGGTCCCTTCCAGCTCTATCCTATTCTATTCAGACGGTTTCAACCTTAACTGCTTGAAGGTGAGTGGACTTCAACTCCCAGAATTCCCCAGCCAGGCACGGAAAGAGGCGGGAACCAGGAGAGGACAACTGGGAAACTGAGGCAGGGCCGTACTGACACCCCACACCCAGTTTTTCTGTGCAGGAAACCGCACAAATGCTACACGAAAGCCCTTTCCGGTTCCTCCAACACAAGACTCCACACATTCTTTGACACACTTGCATGCAGGGATTCTGGAATGAGTTGAACAGACTGGATGGTACATCTGTCAAAAATGGTGTAAGATCTCCTGCATGGGCAGGCGGTTGGACTAGATGACCTCAAGGGTGCCTTCCAACTCTTGTTATTCTCTTCTACTTGTATGGGCACACTTGTGACAAGGGGTTTAAACTCAGGCCATCCTCAGCTTACAGCCACAACTGAGCCAGCTGCTAAATGAGACAGCCGTTAAAGGAGTTTTGCCCCATTTTATGACCATATGGAATGGAATAGGATAGGATAGGGCAGGGCAGGGCAGGGAAGAATAGAATAGAAAATGGAATAGAATAGAATAGAAGTAGAGTAATGATAAGAATGGAATGGAATGGAATGGAAAGAATAGAATAAAGAACAGAATAGAATAGAAAATGAAATGGAATAGAATAGAATAGAATAGAAGTAGAGTAATGATAAGAATAGAATATAGAATAGAGTTAGAATAGAATAGAACAGAATAGAATGGAATGGAATAGAATAGAATAGAATAGAATAGAATAGAATAGAAAAATTAGAATAGAATAGAATAAAGAGCGGAATAGAAAATGGAATAGAATAGAATAGAAGTAGAGTAATGATAAGAATAGAATATAGAATAGTTAGAATAGAATAGAATGGAATGGAATGGAACGGAATAGAATAGAAAAATTAGAATAGAATAAAGAACAGAATAGAAAATGGAATAGAATAGAAGTAGAGTAATGATAAGAATAGAATATAGAATAGAATTAGAATAGAATGGAATGGAATGGAATAGAATAGAATAGAAAAATTAGAATAGAATAGAATAGAATAGAATAAAGAACGGAATAGAAAATGGAATAGAATAGAAGTAGAGTAGTGATAAGAATAGAATATAGAATAGAATTAGAATAGAATGGAATGGAATAGAATAGAATAGAATAGAAAAATTAGAATAGAATAAAGAACAGAATAGAAAATGGAATAGAATAGAAGCAGAGTAATGATAAGAATAGAATATAGAATAGAATTAGAATAGAATGGAATGGAATGGAATAGAATAGAAAAATTAGAATAGAATAGAATA
The DNA here is from genome assembly GCA_024509115.1 of Crotalus helleri. Classification (NCBI taxonomy): domain Eukaryota; kingdom Metazoa; phylum Chordata; class Lepidosauria; order Squamata; family Viperidae; genus Crotalus; species Crotalus helleri. Next base: position 110,086,392 of record JAKSXO010000004.1, on the reverse strand, counting down.
AAGAACGGAATAGAAAATGGAATAGAATAGAAGTAGAGTAGTGATAAGAATAGAATATAGAATAGAATTAGAATAGAATGGAATGGAATAGAATAGAATAGAATAGAAAAATTAGAATAGAATAGAATAAAGAACGGAATAGAAAATGGAATAGAATAGAATAGTAGAGTAGTGATAAGAATAGAATATAGAATAGAATTAGAATAGAATGGAATGGAACGGAATAGAATAGAATAGAAAAATTAGAATAGAATAGAATAGAATAGAATAGAATAGAATAGAATAAAGAACAGAATAGAAAATGGAATAGAATAGAATAGAAGTAGAGTAATGATAAGAATAGAATAGAATGTAGAACAGAAGAGAATAGAAGATATGGAATAGAATAGAATAGAAACAGAATAGAATAGAAAAATAGGATAGAGAGCTGGAAAGGGACCTTGGAGATCTTCTAGCCCACCCCCACCTCCCACCCCCGCTCAAGCAGGACAACCTACACCCATATAGCAAGAAAGGTGGTAAAAACGGGGCCAAACCCACTTAGCCACCGTCTCACTGAGCAACCGAAACGTTGGACTCCGCGGCGGTCGTAAGTCGAGGATTCCCCGCGTCCAAGGAGAGCGGAAAGCGCTGCCCTCCTTTTCCGAGGCAGCGACGGGAGGCAAAGGGTTAAGTGGGCGTGGCTCCGGGGACCGGCGCTCCTCCTTCTCCAACCCGATGGCCGCAACGTGGGCAGCTCCGTGCCCGGGGGCGCCCGCGGGCCACCCCGATGATTCGGCAGCTTCCGGGCCGCTTTTGCAACGGCCTCGTCTCGTCGGGACCCTCCGCGGTTGACTCCCCGTCCGGGTCCGCAACTCCCCCGCTTCCTTGGCCGGCAAGATCCGCCTCTGCGACTTGCAGCCGTGCAAGGCCGCCCCCTTCGGCTTTTCCTGCCTGCAAGCCCCCCCCGTCCCGCCCCGTGAACCCGCCCCCGCTCACCGGGCTGCGAGAGCCGCCTTGAGCCCCGAGGCTCCGCCGGGCGGTGAGTGGCAAGCAAAAGGGGTGCTGGGGGGGACGGGACGGAGTGGGCACCACCCAGCGATCCCTCCCCCTTTCGGGTCCTCCCTGCGCCCTTTTTTTTAATCCTGCAAATTTTGCATTTCAAGAAGGACCTACGGGGAGTTTCTCGACTTACAACGGCCCGTTTAGTGACGGTTCAAAGGAAAAAAAGGGGGACTTAGGACTGTCTTTCGCCCACACAACCGATGCAGCGTCCGCCCCCCCCCCAGGGTCGTGGGATTGTCGCAGGAAAAATTCCCATAATAGGAGAAGCCCAAACTACGCAAGATGAGCTGGTTTGGGGGGGGGGAGGAGGGAGAGGGGGGGAGAAAAAGGGGTCCAAAGTTTGAAAAGATCAGCCAATAATTGCCGGAGCGTTTGCTGGACTGCAAAAGAGGAGGGGGGGGGAGAGAGAAAAGAGAATTTAAAAGTTTAAAAGAGATCTTTCCCAACGTTGGCCGTGTTCTCCAAAGCACCAGAAGGCAGGACAAGAAGCGACAGATGGAAACTGATCAAGGAGATGTTGAAGGAAAAGGCTTCGGCGTGGTTCAGTCCAAGCCGGGAATAAACAAACACGGCGACTGCTTTAGAAAGAAAGTTGCAATTTATTGAAGGGGAGAGCCAGACAGGACGATGGCTGTGGAAGAAGAGAGAGAGAAAAAAAGGGGCTGAGCACATGCGGGGAGTGGGTTTTTATACCCTCTGGAGCAGTGGTTCTCAACCTGTGGGTCGGGACCCCATTTGGGGTCCAACGACCATTTCACGGGGGTCGCCAAACAACGCAGTCCGCCATTTTTCCCCCCTTTTCCTTAGCTGTGCTACTCCCTTTTCTTCTATTGGCTTTTGAAAGCCAATAGAATAGACTCTCTTGAATAGAGTCTAATTCTATTGGCTTTCAAAAGCCAGTAGGAATTGTCCAGGCTGTCTCTGCCCTGCTGAGCCCGCCAAAAGTCCCATTCTGCAAACGGTGCTGCACCAGTTGAGTAGTCCTTGACTTACAACCGGTTGAGTAATCCTCGATTTACGACCGGTTGGGGGGTCGAGGCATTAAAAAGGTTGAGAACCACTGCTCTATTTCTGTTTTCTGTTCTGTTCTATTCTGTTTCATTCATTCCATTCTATTTTATTCTATTCTCACTAAACCAGTGGTTCTCAACCTTTTGAATGCCGCGACCCCCCAACCGGTCGTAAGTCGAGGACTACTCAACCGGTCGTAAGTCGAGGACTACTCAACTGGTGCGGCCCCGTTTGCAGAATGGGACTTTTGGCGGGCTCAGCAGGGCAGAGACAGCCTGGACAATTCCTATTGGCTTTTGAAAGCCAATACAATGAGACTCTATTCAAGAGAGTCTATTCTATTGGCTTTCAAAAGCCAATAGAATAAAAGGGAGTAGCACAGCTAAGGAAAAGGGGGGAAAAATGGCGGACTGCGTTGTTTGGCGACCCCCGTGAAATGGTCGTTTGACCCCAAATGGGGTCCCGACCCACAGGTTGAGAACCACTGCACTAAACTAAGCCAGCTAGCCGTGCTTGACCACACCTATAAGTGGGCCACCACTGGCCCTCGGCTTGCAGCCGTGCGCTTACCGACCACTCGTAGTTGCAACAGCAAGAAAAAAGGGACGTATCCCCAATCTTCGCACTTATGACGTTTTTTTTTTTTCCTCTTCTCTTCTTTTTTCCTTCCTCCAGGAATTCTCCCGCCTTCAGAGGAGATGGCTAAGGATCCACGGGGCCTTGTGCAGATGACCCTCTTCTCCCAGAAAAAGTATGGGGAGAGGGCCACCTACCGCATCCCGGCTCTGCTCTACCAGCCTTCGGAGTCCCTCTTCCTGGCCTTTGTGGAGCAACGCTCCTCGCCCCGGGACGAGGACGCCAGGTTCCTGATGCTGAAACGCGGATACAGAGAGGGCGTCTGCGTTAAGGTAACCCTGCAGCCCCAAAGTAGCCCCGATCCTCCAGATCTGTCCCCAGGTAAGTCCTCGGTTTACGACCACAATCGAGCGCAAGATTTCTCTCGCTGAGCGAAGCACTGCCCCATTTTAGGACCTTTCTTGCTGTTAAGTGAATCATCGCAGTGGCTCAGTTAGTAACACGGCCGTTAAGTGAATCCGGGTCACCCGTTGATTGTGCTTGTCGGAAGGTCGCAAAAGGGGAATCACGGGACACACACATACCCTGGGATGCTGCGACCGTCATAAATACAAACCAGATTGCCCAGCGTCTGAATTTGGATCACGTGACCACAGGGGAGGTCGCAAGGGTTGTAAGTGTGAAGGAGGACGGCCGTACGTCGCTTTTTTCAGCGCTGTCGTAACTTTGAACGGCCCCGAAGCGAATTGTTATAAGTCGAGGACTATCTATACAGTGTCTGTAATCTTCCCCGTCAGCTTCCCAGTTAATGGGGGAATCCAGATTTACTTAATGACGTGGGATTCACTTAATGGCCCTTAGCAAAAGAGGTTGCGGAATTGGGCACGATTCGCTTCACCACCGCCTCACTTAGTGACGCAAGTTCTGGCTTTAATGGTGGTTGTAAGCCAAGGACTGTCGGTCCCTTTTCCAGGGTCAGCAGGATGGTTTCACAATTCTATTTTTAAAAAAAGAAAAAAAAAGATCGTTAGCTGTTAGCTAAATCTGTATTTCTCTCTTCTGTGGATGGGCAGGATTTACAAAATGTACGCTCTCTTGTTTTTCTTTGCATTCTAAGGGTTGCTGGAATTCGGTATGTCTAGTTCAGGGGCAGGCAACCTTGGCCCCTTCATGACTTGCGGACTTCAATTCCCAGAATTCCTGAGCCTGCATGGGGGGACTATGACCCCCCTTCATGACTTGTGGACTTCAACTCCCAGAATTCCTCAGCCAACATGGGGGAACTATGGCCTCTTTATGCTTGTGGACTTCAACTCCCAGAATTCCTCAGCCAGCATGGGGAAACTATGGCCCCTTCATGAATGGGGGACTTCACTCCCAGAATTCCTGAGCCAGCATGGGGGAAAATTTGGCCCCTTCATGACTCATAGACTTCAACTCCCAGAATTCCTGAGCCAGCCTGGCTCAGCTTGGAAACCTCTCCCTTTTCCCTCAGCGTGGCTGGTTCAGGAATTCTGGGAGTTGAAGTCCACAAATCATAAAAGAGCCAAGGTTGCCTAGCCCTGGTATAGTTTAATGAAGAGAAGGATGAGGGGGGACATGATAGCAGCCTTCCAGTATCTCAGGGGCTGCCCCAAAGAAGAGGCAGTCAAGCTATTCTCCAAAGCGCCTGAAGGCAGGACAAGAAGCAACGGAGGGAAACTAATCAAGGAGAGAAGCAACCTAGAACTAAGGAGAAACTTCCTGACAGTTAGAACAATTAACCAGTGGAACTCCTTGCCTCCAGAAGCTGTGAATGCTCCAACACTGGAAGTTTTTAAGAAGAGACTGGACAGCCATTTGTCTGAAATGGTATAGGGTTTCCTGCCTGAGCAGGGGGTGGACTAGATGACCTCCAAGGTCCCTTCCAACTTTATTATTATTATTATTATTGGTGATGATGATGATGATTAGATTAGAAGTTTCATGGCAGTTCTGATGGAGAAACTTCCACAAAACAAGATATTTATTTTTATCCTGCCTCTGCTATTTTTACAAATAATTCCAGGCGGAAAAGATGCCGAACATACCTTCCTTCTGCTATTTTCCTGACAACGACAACAACAACCCTATGTGGTGGGCTGAGAGATAGTGATTATTATTATTATTAGCTGTCCTGTCTTAGAGCAACTACGATGATCCAAGGCCTGGATCATACAAAGTTGGAATTGATTGATTGACCTTCCCCTCCCCAAAAAACCGGCTGCAGGACTTGGGTTTGGCTAGTCTAAAGAAAATAAGAAATAGGGGAGACATGATAGCAGTGTTCGGGTATCTGAGGGGCTGTGACAAAGAAGAGGGGTCAGGTTGTTCACCAAAGCACCAGAAGGATGAGAAACAAGTGTTGGAAACTGAACAAAGAGAGAAGTAACCTGGAATTAAGGAGAAACTTCCTAACAGTGAGGACAATTAACCAGTGGAACAGCTTGCCACCAGAAATAGTGGGTGCTCCATCACTGGAGATTTTTAAAAAGAGACTAGACATTCACCTGTCAGAGATCGTATAGGTTCTCCTGCTTGAGCAGGGGGCTGGACTAGAAGACCTCCAAGGTCCCTTTCAGCTCCTATTCTATTCTATTCTATCCTATCCTATCCTATCCTATCCTATTCTTAACCTGGAATTAAGGAGAAATTTCCTGACAGTGAGGACAATTAACCAGTGGAACAGCTTGCCACCAGAAATCATGGGCGCTCCATCACTGGAGATTTTCAAGAAGAGGCTAGACTGTCACTTGTCTGAGATGGTTTAGGTTCTCCTGCTTAAGCAGGGGGCTGGACTAGAAGACCTCCAAGGTCCCTTCCAACTCTATTCTATTCTAAATTAGGCAAGGATCAAAAGCCCTTAAGTGAGTTGCAGTTGCGTTTTCAGTTCCCCGTTGTCCAGAACTGAACTCCCACAGCACCAGCATAACCTTTTCATGTCCCCAAATTGGTGGATCATCACCTTCCCATTTAGCCGAGTGTGCAGGACACAAACACTCCATCGGTGTTGGATGTTGGGGAAAGGGTGTGGAAGTGGAGTTGTGTTTCAAGTTCAGCCAAAAATAAACGGCATGCGCATTCCCAGTGAGTTAGTTAGCCTCCAAAATTAAAAATATAACCTTTTTCTAGCACTTGGCTAGCAGCAAAATCCAACAAAATTATCTACAAACAGGGGTCTTCAAACTTGGCAACTTTAAGACTTGTGGACTTCAACTCCCAGAATTCCTCAGCCAGCGTGCCTAGCTGAGGAATTCTGGGAGTTGGAAGTCCAGGGGTCTTCCAACTTGGCCCTTTGATGACTCGTGAACTTCAACTCCCAGAATTCCACAGCCCGCATGAGGGAACTATGGCCCCTTCATGACTTGGGGACTTCAACTCCCAGAATTCCTCAGCCAGCATGAGGGAACTATGGCCCCTTCGTGACTTGTGGACTTCAACTCCCAGAATTCCTCAGCCAGCATGCCTGGCTGAGGAATTCTGGAAGTTGAAGTCCACGAGTCTTCAAATTTGGCCCTTTGATGACTTGTGGACTTCAACTCCCAGAATTCCTCAGCCACTGTGGCCATTGAAGAGAATTCTGGGAGTTGAAGTCCCCACGCCTGGAAATGGCCAAGGTAAACAGGGCCTACACCAATCCCAAGCATAAGGTTCGGCCTAAGATCTCCTTCAGAGGTGTGGTGATGATAACTCCCATAATTCCCAGCCAGAATTGTCCACGATGTTCAGGAGTTATGGGTTTGGGTGTATTTGGAGGCCCCCCTCAGGAGAAAGCATGATTAGACTGGGATTTAATTCATTTAGAGCAGGGGTCCTCAATCATGGCAACTTTAAGACTTGTGGACTTCAACTCCCAGAATTCCTCAGCCAGCTTCTTGATCTATAGCAGTGTTTCTCAACCTTGACAATTTTAAGGCATGTGGACTTCAATTCCCAGAATTCCTCAGCCAGCTTCTTGATCTATAGCAGTGTTTCTCAACCTTGACAATTTTAAGGCATGTGGACTTCAATTCCCAGAATTCCTCAGCCAGCTTCTTGATCTATAGTATAGAGAGGAAGCATCGCTCGTGGTGATAGACAGTCTAAGGGAATCCTCGGCTTATGACGAAAACTGAGCCCAAAATTTCCATTGCTAAATCAAGACATTATGTGAGTTTTGCCCCTGCTCAAGCAGGAAACCCTATCCCATTTCTGACAAATGGCTGTCCAGTCTCTTCTCAAAAGCCTCCAGCGATGAAGCACCCACAACTTCTGGTGGCAAGCCGTTCCACTGGCTAATTGTTCTCACTGTCAGGAAATTCCTCCTCAGTTCCAGGTTGCTTCTCTCCTTGATTTGTTTCCCTCCGTTGCTTCTTGTCCTGCCTTCAGCTGCTTTGGAGAAGAGGTGGACCCTCTTTTCTTTGGGGGCAGCCCCTCAAATATTGCAACTCTGCTATCATGTCACCCCCGGTCTTTCTCTCCATCAAACCAGACACGCCCAGTCCTTAATTCAGACTTATTTTGACCCTCCGTCTCCTAGTGGGGCCATCCCGTGCAGCTGAGGACAGCTGGAATGCCCAACCATCGCACCATGAACCCTTGCCCGGTTTACGACAAGAACAACGACGTGATATTCCTTTTCTTCATCTGCGTGAAGACCAATGTTTCGGAACAACGTCAGCTTTGGGGGCGGAGAAACGCCGTCCGACTGGGCTACATCACCAGCCACGATGGCAGCCGCAACTGGAGCACGATGACCGATCTGACCGAGGAGCTGATGGGCGACGCTGAGGCGAGCAAGTGGGCTACCTTCGCGGTGGGACCAGGCCACGGGGTGCAGCGGAGTTCAGGAGACCTGGTGATCCCAGCCTACGCCTACCACGTCTACAAGTCGTGGTTTGGCTTGTCTTTCCCGTGGTGGGTCAAGCCCCATTGCTTCAGTTTCTACAGCAGCGACGGTGGGCAGACGTGGCGTCGGAGTGAGCTCCTCAAATCTCTGAAGACCACCGAGTGCCAGGTGGCCGAGGTGACCTGTCAGGACAACAGGAAGGTGTTGTATTGCAATGCCCGAAGTTTGCACAAATTCCGAGCTGCGGCCTACTGCACGGATGATGGACACCGCTTCGCGGATTATGCCCTCTGCACGCAGTTGAGCGAACAGCCCCTTGGGTGTCAAGGAAGCGTCGTGAGCTTCTTTCCCTCAGATCAGGGCCAAAAGGAGGATCCAGATGGGTCAAGATCTCCGATGGACGCGTCTCCATCTTCTGCTTCACCTGGGCGTTCCAACCACACCTGGTTGATGTTCTCCCATCCCACCAGCAGGAAGAAGCGGGAGGATCTGGGCATCTACCTGAATCCTTCTCCGATGGAGCAGAGCAGCTGGTTGTCCCCTTGGATCCTCCATAAAGGACCCAGTGGCTACTCGGATCTGGCTGTGTGTGACGACGGGGAATCGCCCACGTTTGCTTGCATATTTGAGCGTGGAGAGTCCAAGGAGTACGAGGAGATCGCGTTCTACATCTTCACGCAGGAGGAGCTCATGAAAAACGTGTTCCCCGTTAAGCCGCCGACAGCCGAGGCCAAACGTACTACCAAGCGCTTGAAAGAATCGTGGAAAACTGGGTGAGATTTTACTTTCTCTCTACCCCAAGTAGTTTCCCTGTTGAAAGCGTTTTGAAAATCGATCCCCTTCTGAGGAGAGAGGGAAGGGAACGCCGTCACCCCACCCTAAAATGGCGGCTTCTGCTTACCCAGAGGAAATAAAGCTTCGAGAAAAATTAACTTACCACAATGGGATAGCTGTCTGCTGTTTGGAATTTGGGGACCCAAAAAGTTCCTGTTCTCATTGGAATCTGCTACTTTGCCTTATTTGTAAAAAGAACTTAAACCAAAATGACTAGATCAGTGGTTCTCAACCTGTGGGTCGGGACCCCATTTGGGGTCGAACGACCATTTCACGGGGGTCGCCAAACAACGCAGTCTGCCATTTTTTCCCCCTTTTCCTTAGCTGTGCTACTCCCTTTTATTCTGTTGGCTTTTGAAAGCCAATAGAATAGACTCTCTTGAATAGAGTCTCAATCTATTGGCTTTCAAAAGCCCGTAGGAATTGTCCAGGCTGTCTCTGCCCTGCTGAGCCTGCCAAAAGTCCCATTCTGCAAACGGTGCTGCACCAGTGGAGTAGTCCTCGACTTATGACCGGTTGAGTAGTCCTCGACTTACGACCGGTTGGGGGTCGCGGCATTAAAAAAGTTGAGAACCACTGGACTAGATAGAAAAGAAATATTATATTGATGTGATCATTATTTTTAGGAATATTGGGGGGAAATCATATATGTAACTGTTATTTATCAAAATAATAAGAACTGTATTATTTGAAGATTTGCAAAGAAGACATTTTGGGGAAAGGGGAAAATCGACTAAATGTACTATGTGGATTATGGATTGTAGTATATAAATGTACTACGTGGATTATAAAAGCATAATTTAGTTCTGCTTTCTGGCCAGAAACGCCTCGTAGATTTGCATCGTGACTGGAGCGTTTGCTTTACAATCATGAAGTTCGCTTAAGGACCGCCACATACGTCATAAAATCGGTCAGGGTGATGTGACGACCCACTGAACCATCCCAGCTTCTTTCCATAATTGCCAGTTAGAGTCGTAAGTCAAGGACTGCCGGTATAGACGAAATGTCATCCTGCCATTTCCCATTTAAACGTTATCCCCTTTACATTTCCAAAATGGCGGTGCCTTGCTTGACTGCGGCAGCTTTAGCTCTCAAGGGTGTTGAGGTTTTGGAGGTGAAATTGACATCCGGTTTGAGGGATTCTGTGGGAACTGCCACAAGAAAGCAGAATTGTACTACTAAACTGGTTTATGACCCGCCAGTCCACACTGGATTTGGAATTATTTGTCAATAGTTCCCCTGTTGATGAAGCTATTCTGGAGAGTCTGCCTTGCTTCGGATCACTTTGGTTGAAGGAGCCAGCAGCACAAATGTTGTGGGTTGTGCATAGGGTGTGAGATCAGCTGGAATCTCTGAAAGTGCCTGGGAGGGACAGAGGAAAGTGTGATGACCCAGGGCCCAGCACAGAGGCAATACAATCAGCTGGCAATTCAAATCGCCCTTGAATTGCTCCAAATTTTCCTCAAATGCTCCCATGTTTCTGGCAGGCTTCCAAACCAAGGAAGACACACACCCCTTCAGCCGCCTCTGGCTGCAAGTAGTTTCACACACAGTCTGATTAGGAGAGGAATTTGCTCAAGGCCACGGAGATCACAAGGAATGACACATACATCATAAACCTAAGGAGTCTGTGTGAATACAAGTTTGCCTGAGCAGTTTCAAAAGAGGAGCCAAAATGGACTGTATTGAACATCCAAGCAACATTCTCAGAGTTTCCAGGTTTCCCAGCAGAAGTGACAGAACAAGAGATCAGCAACAACACACAAGACTACAAGGAATCACTGTTTTTTCCCGACAAATGCCTCTCCCCACAGCGTCTCCTTAAGTCTCAGTCTCCAGGTGTGCCTTGTGGAGAGGAGTGGGGCACTCTCCTCCCGAGTAGTTGAGCCTAAGTAGTTGATCCTGCCTGCGTTGTTCCCTCCTTCTCTCCACTCTCCGTGCTCTAGGATCAGGTGGGGGTGGCCCTTGCTCATCGCCTTGTGGAGGAATTTGCACGTGCAGCAAACTGCCATGCATTGCCCCCCACAAACCTCATAACCTTTTGATACCCTTTGTCCCAAGGAAGCAGCCAAAAGATCACCCCCTTTTGACTTAATATCTTACCTACCTAAATAATAAGTTCCCCCTTATCTCTTCCTGTCTTGATCTCTTCTTGTCTTTATCAGTTCTTTCTCCTTTTCTAATTTACCTGTATTTGTTTTACCTGCTCTCAACAGGTAATGTGTTACTAGAAAATAATTGCTTATATGAAGGAATTTTTCAATTACTTTATGTCAACAACTAAAGGTTAAACTTCTAAATGTAAAATGTCAGCAGTTAATGGTAAAGCCTATGTATGTAAAAAGTGTATAAAAAACAATAAACTCAGAGTTGAAGCAGCTGTGTGAAGCTGTGTCATGCAGCTTCAAAACCTCTGCTCAAGACATGCCTGAGTCTTTTTCTTAGCATCGTTACATCGCCTGTCTCTCCTGTTTATCCTGTCCCCATCCTGAAGGCCCCTGGCCTGCCTCGGCCTGCTCTTTCCCACATTCCTCTGAAGCTACAGACACCTCTCCCTCAAGCTCCATAGGATCCCGTTCCAGCTTATTTTCCTCCACACATTCAGGCTCCGATGGAGGCATGACAGCAAGTGGAGTCGACACTGTGCCCGGCCTTTTCGGAGATGGAGGCAGAGGGTAACGGCAGATTTGGCCGCAGGGAAGTGTCCAACTGACGCCGTTTGGAACCGGGCCGCAGAAGTGGCGGGCAAGCACCTCACGCACGCGTCCCTACTTGTGCAAGAAGCCGACAAGCTTGGGCGCACGTGGTCCATTTGCCCACCGCTTGTGCAGATGAAGCTGCATGCGCGTGCTTGCCCACCACACGTACACAACTGTTCCCTCTCCCCGCCCCACCAGTCCACCAAGCTGGAAAGGTTGAGGGACTCTGGTGTGAATATCGATAAAAGCAGCAGGCCCAGAGAATATCCCTGGGGCGTGTTTTTAGTGTGCAAATGAGTGTGCAAACGGATATTTTCAATCCTTCATTGCAGCAGGCAGCAGGCAGTGGTTCCATCGTGTTTTAAGACGGCCATTATGTTGCCAGTGCCAAAACAAAAGTCTACAATCACAGGTTTAATTATTATCGTCCGGTTGCACTTACGTCCATCATGATGAAATACAGGTGAAACTCGAAAAATTAGAATATCGTGCAAAAGTTCATTTATTTCAGTAATGCAACTTAAAAGGTGAACCGAATATATGAGATAGACACATTACATGCAAAGCAAGAGCAGGGTCCACAAGATTGTGTGGAACACTACACATCCTCTTCACGGCCTGTTTTCCTGGTTACCTTCTGGGAGGGGGGGGGGCTCCGTGGTACCCAAAGCAGAGCATCCAGATTCAGTCGCAGTTTTGTCCCATACAGTATTAACCTTGTGAATTCTCAATCTTCCTCTTTCCGTTATGTATTCAAAATGGACAGTGATTAATGTGTGTGTGTGTGTGTGTGTTTGTGTTTGTATAGTGCATGTGTGTGTGTGTTTTATATTTGGAGACCGGGCATCAAAATCTCATTTTTTACTGTGTGCCAGTGTGTTCACAGAAAAAAGTATACAATAAGGATTATCTTATCTTTAGCTCAAATATGGACAGCTACAGTACTTTAATTTTGGAGAGATCTGAACCTAAATCTGAATTTAGTGACGTAAAACATGTCTTTTAAGCCAAAAGTCTGATTATTTCATCACATTTCTGCCAAAGATTAAAAAAAAAAAGTTCGTCTCCATTTACAATCTCCAACCCTATTAAACGATGAGAAGTTATATATCAGATTATAATTGAGTGGAGGCTGCCAATTAAGACATATTTTCTTTATGAATATAAGTAAAAAAAATTGTAATGCTAACTGGAGTGACTGCCAAATTATCTAGGCGTTTGCGGCAGTTTTGCGACTATCATCTATTTCACGTAAATAGTAAGATTGACTTTACTGTCTCACTTAGCAACAGAAACATTAGACTCAATTGTGGTCATAAGTCAAGGACTCCCTGTATTTAAATTCCTCCGTATATTCCTAAATATATAGGAATATATATACAATGTTTGTGATCAAGGAAAGCATTTAAGACAGGGGTCTTCAAACTTGGCCCTTTGATGACTTGTGGACTTCAACTCCCAGAATTCCCCAGTCAGCATGGATGGACTTCACCTAAAATTCCTGTCAGCATGGATGGACTTCAACTCCCAGAATTCCCCAGTCAGCATGGATGGACTTCAACTCCCAGAATTCCTCAGCCAGGATGCTTTAAGACAGGAGTCTTCAAACTTGGCCCTTTTATGACTTGTGGACTTCAACTCCCAGAATTCCTGTGCCTGTGACTTTCCCAGCCGGCTTCCGACAAGCAAAGCCAACAGGGGAAGCCCACTTACTGACCCTGTGATTCGCTTAACGACGGCAGGGATTTGCTTAACAATCGAGGGGGAAAAGGTTAAAATTGGACACGACACACTTAACCGTTACTAACTTGTCAACTGCAGTGATTCACGGAACGGTGGCAAGAAAAGTTGTAAAACGGGGGCCAGACTCACCGAAACGTCTCCCTTAATCACGAGACACATCGGTCGTACCTCGAGGACTCCCTGTCCCGGCTCACCACTGCAACACCTCCGAGTGGCCGCTAGGGGGCCACAGGCGAGCTTCCTCTTTCCATACGACCCGCATTCTCTCGCCTTTCGCGAACGGCGGCGCCCTTTCCTCGCCTGGCACCCGTGTCCACGGGTCGGTCCGGTGCACGCGAGTCTGAGGCAGCCCGTGCACACGTGCAAAGCGCATCCCGCGAACCGCGCGGCGGCTCGGCCAGGAAAAACCGATGCAAGGGCAGAATCGGCGCCTAGCAACGTGTTCGTTGCATAAGAGGTTCTCGGACTGGCGAATTTTGGCCGGACGGTTTCTGCGGCAAATCCGGACGTCCGGATTTCTGCCCGGGCCCCCACCCCTCCCCCCCCGGCGATCCTCGCCCTCCTCCCTCTCTTCCCCCCCCCCGGTTTTCCCTGTTTTTCAACTTCAAGGCGTTTCGCGATGCGCTGCAGGGTGGAGGCCGGCGCCCGCGGGCGCCCGGGTAGGCGCCCTTCCTCCCCCTCCCGTTAACTCCGCGGCTGCTGGGCCCGGCGGGTGGGGCCCCGCGGGAGCCCCACCTCGATCCGGTCGAGCAGGCTTCCCGGAGGAGGCGCTGCGGAGCGGAGAAGGGGACGGAAGAGAGAGCGGGGAGTTTCGGGGTTGGCGATCCTGGCGCGGAGCGCTTGCAGCAGAGGCCGCGGGTCTGCAACGCTGTGAGCGGGGGGGGAGGGGGGGAATCCCCGGCGGGGGGAGAGGGAGGGGGATTTTAGGGGGAGGGGGAAGCCTGGGGGAGGGGAAAGAGGGGGTTCAGGGGGAGGGAGAATCCTGGGGGAGGGGAAAGAGGGGGTTCAAGGGGAGGGAGAATCCTGGGGGAGGGGAAATGAGGGAGGGGGAGGAGGATTTCAGGGGGAGGGGGAATCCTGGGGGAGGGGAAAGGGGGGGTTCAGGGGGAGGGGGAATCCTGGGGGAGGGGAAAGGGGGGGTTCAGGGGGAGGGGGAATCCTGGGGGAGGGGAAATGAGGGAGGGGGAGGAGGATTTCAGGGGGAGGGGGAATCCTGGGGGAGGGGAAAGGGGGGGTTTAGGGGGAGGGGGAATCCTGGGGGAGGGGAAAGAGGGGGTTCAACGGGAGGGGGAAGCCTGGGGGAGGGGAAACAGGGGGTTCCGGGGGAGGGGGAAGCCTGGGGGAGGGGAAAGAGGGCGTTCCGGGGGAGGGGGAAGCCTGGGGGAGGGGAAAGAGGGCGTTCCAGGGGACGGGGAAGCCTGGGGGAGGGGAAAGAGGGGGTTCTGGGGGAGGGGGAAGCCTGGGGGAGCGGGGGTTCCGGGGGAGGGGGAAGCCTGGGGGAGGGGAAAGGGGGTTCCGGGGGAGGGGAAAGAGGGGGTTCAACAGGAGGGGGAATCCTGGGGGAGGGGAAAGAGCGGGTTCAGGGGGAGGGGAAAGAGGGGGTTCAGGGGAGGGGAAAGAGGGGGTTCAGGGGGAGGGGAAATCCTGGGGGAGGGGAAAGAGGGGGTTCCAGGGAAGGGGAAATCCTGGGGGAGGGGAAAGAGGGGATTCAGTGGGAGGGGAAAGAGGGGGTTCAGGGGGAGGGGAAATCCTGGGGGAGGGGAAAGAGGGGGTTCCAGGGAAGGGGAAATCCTGGGGGAGGGGAAAGAGGGGATTCAGTGGGAGGGGGAATCCTGGGGAGGGACAGAGGGAACTCGGGGGAGGGGGGGAGAGGAGCAGCAATCCTGTGGGAGTGGAGTGAGGGGGGAGGAGGAGGAGGAGTCCTGGGGGGAGGGGAAAGGAGAAACCTGGGGGAGAGTTAGAAGGAATTCAGGGAAAAATGAAGTTCTGGGGAAGGGGGGAAACTAGACGGAATCCTCAGGGAGGGGTAGAAAACACCAGCTCCTCTGCATCCTGAAGGGGGGGTGCGAACATGACCCCCCAATTGCAGAAGGCTGCTTTGCCCTACTTCCATGGGGTGGAGGGGGCTGCTTCTTCCCCCTCCCCCCCGCATGGTGCAATGGGCAGGAAGGGGTGAAAGGAACAATCCAGAGCAGGGGTCTTCAAATTTGGCCCCTTTATGACTTGTGGACTTCAACTCCCAGAATTCCTCAGCCAGCATGGGGGAACTACGGCCCCTTCATGACTTGCGGACTTCAACTCCCAGAATTCCTCAGCCAGCATGGGGGAACTATGGCCCCTTCATGACTTGCGGACTTCAACTCCCAGAATTCCTCAGCCAGCATGGGGGAACTTTGGTCCCTTCATGACTTGTGGACTTCAACTCCCAGAATTCCTGAGCCAGCGTGGCTCAGCTTGGAAACTTCCCCCTTTCCCCTCAGCATGGCTGGCTCAGGAATTCTGGGAGTTGAAGTCCCACGAGTCATAAAAGAGCCAAGTTTGAAGACCCCCTGTTGTAAACCGTATTGCTCAACCTCAGGAACTTGGAAGATAGGTGGTCTTCAACTCCCAGAATTCTCCTGGCTGGCTGAGGAATTCTGGGAGTTGAAGTCCACCTATCTTAAGTTTCTCAACAGGGCATTCCGACGAGCTGGAAATTCTGTTGCTGGAGATTAGAAACGGCGGCTTGATTTGACGTCCCTTTTTTTTTCCCCCTCCTGGAATTTTCCCGTCTCCAGGAAAGATGGCTGAGACTTTGGGGGTCTCTGAGAAAGTGACCCTCTTCCGCCAGAAAAACGGGGTCACTTACCGTGTCCCGGCTCTGCTCTACCTGCCCTCGGAGTCCACCTTCCTGGCCTTTGCGGAGGAGCGCTCCTCGGTGAAGGACCAAGATGCCAAGTCCTTGGTGATGCGACGCGGACGGAAAGAGGGCCTGTCCGTCAAGGTAACCCCAGAATCCAAAACTAGCTTTCTGCCTCTGGTCATTTCACCTTCCACCTTTCAGGTGGATTCAGAGCACCCCATACATTCTCGTGTCGTAGTGCAGATAGCCTTCGACGTACCACTGTAGTTGGGCCCAGCATTTCCGGTTGCTAAGCGAGATACTTGTTCAGTTAGTTTTGCCCCATTTTACGACCTTTCTTGCCACCGTTGTTAAGTGAACTACTGCAGCTGTTAAATTAGTAACGCGGTTGTTAAGTGAATCCGGCTCCCCCCGTTGACTTTGCTTCTGTGAAGGTCGCAAAATGGGAGACATCGCGTGAGCCCAGGAAACGGTGACCGCCGTAAATACGAGTCGGTTGCCCAGGGTTTGAATTTTGATCACGTGACCGTGGGGATGCTGCAGTAAGTGTGAGCCATGTCACAAGTCCCCCTTTTTGAGTGCCGTTGTAGCTTCAAACGGCCACTAAACAAAGCATTGCAAGTTGAGGACTACCTGTATGGCTGCATTCACACGACCACCTGATCCAGACCAACGAACATCCGGGGTTGCTACCTTATTGCAGCATGCTAAGTTTGGTTGGTATCAAAGTCAGTTTATTTCAGTGCGTTCCAAGTTACAATGGCAGTGAAAAAAGAGACTTAGGACCGTGTTTCCCACTTAACGACCGTTGCATCATCCCCTTGGTCCCGTGATCAAAATTTGGATGCTTGGCAAGTGGTTCATATTTACGACGGTTGCAGTGTCCCGGGGAGTGTCATGTGATCCCCTTCGGACAAGCAAAGTCAACGGGGGAAGCCAGTTTCACTTCACAACGATGTTACTAACTTCACAACTGTGGCAAGGCAAGGCAGGTCATAAAATGGGGAGAAAACTCGCTTCACAAATTTCTCTCTTAGCAACAGAAACGGGCTCCATTGTGGTCGTAAGACGAGGATTCCTGTACCTCATGCATGAATTAGAACGCCGTGGCTTGCTGCCTAGCTGGGCTTAAAACAAAACATGGTTTAGTGCAAAATAGCCGAAGCAGGTCCCACGTCTTTGCTTTCTCTTTCCCAAAGAAAGCTGATGTGATTATCCAAGATCCAATGGATTTCTTTATATCTGACCATTTTGTATCTTCTCTCTAGTGGGGTCCCCAAGAATGTCTTGCCACGGCCACGTTGCCAAAATACCGCCCCATGAACCCCTGCCCCGTCTACGAGGCCAAGGACGCCACCATTTTCTTGTTCTTCATTTGTGTGCTTGACCACATCACGAACAAACAACAGATCCGGACGAGCAAAAACGTGACCAGGCTGGCCTACATCTTCAGCAAAGATGGCGGACGCACCTGGAGCCCAACGACGGACATGACCGAACAGGTGATTGGAGAGGATGTGAGCAACTGGGCCACGTTTGCCGTGGGACCGGGCCACGGGCTGCAGCTGAGCTCCGGGCGGCTGGTCATCCCGGCCTACGCTTACTACATTCACACACGTTGGTTTGGACACCCGCTGTGCTGTGGCACCAAACCGCACCCCTTCGCTTTCTACAGCGACGACAGTGGGAAGACGTGGCTGAAGGGCCAGCTTCTCCGAAAACCCCTGCGGGCCTCAGAGTGCCAAATGGCGGAGGTGGTGGATGAGAATAACAGCCCAGTGTTATACTGTAACGCCCGTGGCGGTGACGGATACCGAGTGGAGGCCTTCAGCAGAGACAATGGAAGCCTCTTTGAAGCCCCCTTCCAATCTCAGAAGCTGGCGGAGCCTCATAAGGGATGCCAAGGCAGCGTGGTGAGTTTTCCTTCACCACAACTGGGGTTTCCCTTGGCTTCCTCAAAGACTCCTGAATCATGGTTGATCTTCTCCCATCCCACCAACCGAAAGGAGCGTGTGGATCTGGGCGTCTACTTGAACCCCTGTCCGTTGGAGGAGAATTCCTGGAAGACGCCATGGATCTTGAACACAGGACCCAGTGGCTACTCAGACTTGGCTGTTTGCACTGGGGAAAATCCCCTCTTCTTTGGCTGTTTGTTCGAATGTGGAGAGTCGACGTGTTACGAAGAGATCGCCTTCCGATTGTTCAGTGGCGCAAAACTCCTGAAAAGCCAGGACGTAACCTGTGCAGAAAAGAATTAACTCCCTATACAAGCCAGGCCCACATCTCTGGGGCCCATCAGCACCAGAGGAGGATTAAATCACAGCCTTTTTATACGTAATTTTTATGGATTTTTTTTTAACAGAGTTAAAAAACATAATAGGAGCTAACTAGAATGGAAACCAAAGGCAATAAAGAAAAATAGTAAATAATGAAAAAAAAACATGAAAAAAAATTATATAAAAAGCAGCTTCTGATCTTCTTGACAGTGGTTATAGATGCATGTATATTTTTCATCAGGGAATTGCACAACCGGTGTCCAAATGAAATCAGAGACGCTGTGCAGAAAAGAATTAACTCCCTGTACAAGCCAGACCCACATCTTTGAGGCCCATCGGCACCAGAGGAAGATTAAATCACAGACTTTTTACATGTATCTTTTATGAAAGAAACTTTTTAACAGAGTTAAAAAAAACATAATAGGAACTAACCGGAAAGGAAACTAAAGACAATAAAGAAAAATAGTAAATAGTGAAAAAAGAAAACGTGACAAAAAAAAGAATTATATAAAATATAATCTGATCTTCTGATCTTCTTGACTGGTTATAGATGCATGTATATTTTCCGTCAGGAAATTGCACAGCCGTGTCAAAATGAAGTCAGAGACGTTGACAGGAATTGTAATTTTATAGAAATAAATATGTTTTGTAACTATATATATAGCAAACTAGATAAGTCAGGCAAACAGGAACATCATGAAGTAAATCAAGACAGGAGCATCATGAGGTAAATCTAGACAGCCAGAACATCATGAGGTAAATCTAGACAGCCGGAACATTGTGAGGTAAATCTAGACAACCGGAACATCATGAGGTAAATCACAGAGCGGATAGAAGAAAAAGGGAACCTCCCCCTCCAGAGCAGCCGGTGTCCAAATGAAGTCGGAGACGCTGACACAAATTGTAGTTTTATAGAAATAAATATATTTTATAACTATATATACAGCAAACTAGATAAGTCAGGCAAACAGGAGCATCGTGAGGGAAATCAACACATTAGGAAAATCATGAGGGAAATCACATTTCCATTGCTAAGCGAGACAGTTGCTGTGTGAGTTTTGCCCCATTTTACGACCTTGTTAAGTTAGTTGCACAGTGAGCTAAGTGGCTTCCCCACGAACTTTGCTTGTCAGAAGGTCGCAAAAAGAGGATTATGTGAGGCTGGGACGTTGTGACCGTCATAAATCTGAGTCAGTTGCCAAGTGTCTGAATTTTGTAAAGTTTTTATTAATTTTTCTTTTCATACAATTCAGTTGTATTTATTCAACAAACGTGTCGCCTGAGTTTATCATTCACCAATACAAATTTAATTCCTAATCCTTTATTCTTTTCTCCAGCCGTTGATAAAACAAATCCCAAGTTTGAAAGTATTCTATTTTCTTCTTTTTCTTTCAATCTCATAGTAAACTCATGAAAAAATGCTAGAATGTCCAAATGTCTGAATTTTGATCACCTAACCGTGCTTGCAGTGGTTATAAGTGTGAAACACGGTCATAAGTCATTTTTAGTGCCGTTGTAACGTCAGTCACTAAACGAACGGTCGTAAGTCGAGGACTATCTTTCAACATGGATCCATATACCTGCTACTCTGATGCTATTCCGAAA
This sequence comes from Crotalus helleri, assembly GCA_024509115.1. Taxonomy (NCBI): domain Eukaryota; kingdom Metazoa; phylum Chordata; class Lepidosauria; order Squamata; family Viperidae; genus Crotalus; species Crotalus helleri. Next base: position 110,066,916 of record JAKSXO010000004.1, on the reverse strand, counting down.
TGCATTTCAAGCTGATTATTTTCCCAGGCTACCTTGGGGTAGCATCGTGGTTAGCTCTCTGGACCCAGGTCTCTTCGTTTCTTTATCATTCAAATTTTGAATATAGATAGTCCTCGACTTACGACCGTTGGTCACTAAGTGATGCAGTTTAAGCCATGATATAACTGCATCTGATTTAATGACCATTTTTACCATGCTCTTTAAGTGGATCACACAGTCATTAAGCAAATCCAGCTTCCCCAATTAATAGAACCCTGCTGGGAAGGTCACTAAATGGGAATCCACGTTGTGGGCCTGGTATGACCGTCGTAACTGAGGAGGAGTTGTAGGTCATTTTTTCCCAAGGCCAGTGGTAGGCAACCTTGGCTCTTTTCTGACTCGTGGACTTCAACTCCCAGAATTCCTGAGCCAGCCATGCTGAGGGGAAAGGAAGAGGTTTCCAAACTGAGCCATGCTGGCTGAGGAATTCTGGGAGTTGAAGTCCAGGAGTCATGAAGTGGCCATAGTTCCCCCTTGCTGGTTGAGGAATTCTGGGAGTTGAAGTCCCCACGTCATAAAGGGGCCTTAGTTCCCCCATATTGGCTGAGGAATTCTGGGAGTTGAGGTCCACAAGACATGAAGGGGCCATAGTTCCCCCCGTGCTGGCTGAGGAATTCTGGGAGTTGAAGTCCATAAGACATGAAAGGGCCATATTTCCCCCATGCTGGCTGAAGAATTCTGGGAGTTGAAGTCCACAAGTCATGAAGGGGCCATAGTTCCCCCATGCTGGCTGAGGAATTCTGGGAGTTGAAGTCCACGAGTCATAAAAGAGCCAAGGTTGCCTACCCCTGCCCAAGGAAGGCCATCGTAAGTTTGAATTGTTATGAATGGTTGTAAGTCAAAGTCTACTTATAATGTAAAGCGTGAGGAATTTATTTATTGTTTTTTTAAAAAACGTATTTTTATGGGAGATGTTTTTAATAAACACCCTAGTGCAGTGGTTCTCAACCTTTCTAATGCCGCGACCCCATAATACAGTTCCCCATGTTGTGGTGACCCCCGACCACTTATACATCACCGGGTGCCAGGGGCGTGGCCAAAGAAAAGGGGAAAAAATGGCGGACAGCCTTGTTTGGCGACCCATGTGAAATGGTGGTTCGACCCCAAATGGGGTCCCGACCCACAGGTTGAGAACCACTGCCCTAGTGGAAACTAACCGTAGAAGAAATGAAAAATAATAAGGAAAAATAGTAAATACAGTAGTAAAAAAAGAAATTAGGAAAAAAAATGAATTATACAAGAAGCAATGGATGGAAACTGATCAAGGAGAGAAGCAACCTGGAATTAAGGAGCAAGTTCCTAACAGTGAGGACAATTAACCAGTGGAACAACTTGCCACCAGAAATTGTGGACGCTCCATCCCTGGAGGTTTTCAAGAAGAGACTAGAGACAGTCACTTGTCTGAAATGGTATAGGCCAGTGGGGACGAACCTATGGCACGGGTGCCAGAGGCGTCACTCAGAGCCCTCTCTGTGGGCATGCGTGCCGTCGCCCCAGTCCTAGGCCTTCAGCTGGGTTTTATAAAACCTTTTCACTTTAGGCCTCCGCCGCCGTGTGCAAAAAAAAAAAAAAGGTTCAATCAATCAATTTCAACAAGATCCCGCAAAGTTGGAATTGATTGAACTTTTTAGTCCCACCCAGTCTGCTGTTACCACCGCAGCCACACCCACCCAATGGGCCACGCCCACCCGGCACCCAATGATACATAACTGGGTTTTGGGTTGCATTTTGGGCACTCGGTCTCTAAAAGGTTCACCATCGCTGGTATAGGGTTTCCTGCCTGAGCAGAGGGTTGGACTAGATGACCTCCAAGGTCCCTTCCAACTTTATTATTATTATTATTATTATATTGAAGCAGGTTCTGATATTTTTGACAGTGATTACAGATACATTTTGCTCTCTCTCTCTCTCTCTAAAGTTACATCATAATTTACTTCTTTCCATAACCTACGTTTTCTCAATCTTCTAATACATTTAGTGTAAGTTGATTTTTTTTCCTTCTTTTTTTCAGCAAAATGTCCATAAGGGATTTGCAGTCACTGACAAATGTGGTTGTTGATCTTCCTCTGAATCAATTTTGCCACCTCTGCTTGTTCTGTCATCTTCATCAGCCGTTCCTGGAAATTTCAGAGTTGTTCCGTTTTTGCACATATTAATAACCTCAGATAAATAATCATATTAAAATGACTAATTAATATGTTCCTTGACTTTTTTTCTCACCCACCAGCCCCAGCAAGAAAACAATCGGATTTCCATTGAATGTTGATCTTTAAAACTCTTTGTGTTTATAAAGTAATAAAGATGAAAAAAAATTTAATGAATAAATATCTTTCAACCTAGAAATTTCTGGCTTTTCTTTTTTACACATCCACCAAGCATAATAAAATGATTGTTAATATTGTCCATATTTCCAACATAATTTTGAAGTGCCTTTATTATACGTTCTGGACAATTTTTCTGGAGTCACAGACCAGCATTATATCATTTTTTAAAACATCCCCTTTTAGGTTATAACATCAAGTAAAATGGGAACTGCTTTTTTAAAAATCTACATAAAATAAATTACACACATTCTATTCCCTGGAACAGAGACCGAACCCCATCTATTAAAGCACCACCCTAGAAAGGAGGAGATGGGGAGTTCTAGTCCCGCCTTAGCCGTGAAAGCCACCTGGGTGATTTGGGATCAATCACTAGGCGCTGGAGAGTTCTAGTCCCGCCTTAGCCATGAAAGCCACCTGGGTGATTTGGGATCAGTCGCTAGGTGCTGGAGAGTTCTAGTTCCACCTTAGCCGTGAAAGCCACCTGGGTGATTTGGGATCAATCACTAGGCGCTGGAGAGTTCTAGTCCCGCCTTAGCCGTGAAAGCCACCTGGGTGATTTGGGATCAGTCGCTAGGCGCTGGAGAGTTCTAGTCCCACCTTAGCCGTGAAAGCCACCTGGGTGATTTGGGATCAATCACTAGGTGCTGGAGAGTTCTAGTCCCACCTTAGCCGTGAAAGCCACCTGGGTGATTTGGGGTCAATCACTAGGCGCTGGAGAGTTCTAGTCCCGCCTTAGCCGTGAAAGCCACCTGGGTGATTTGGGATCAATCACTAGGGGCTGCAGAGTTCTAGTCCCGCCTTAGCCGTGAAAGCCACCTGGGTGATTTGGGATCAATCACTAGGCGCTGGAGAGTTCTAGTCCCACCTTAGCCGTGAAAGCCATCTGGGTGATTTGGGATCAATCACCAGGCGCTGGAGAGTTCTAGTCCCACCTTAGCTGTGAAAGCCACCTGGGTGATTTGGGGTCAATCACTAGGCGCTGGAGAGTTCTAGTCCCACCTTAGCCGTGAAAGCCATCTGGGTGATTTGGGGTCAATCACTAGGCGCTGGAGAGTTCTAGTCCCACCTTAGCCGTGAAAGCCACCTGGGTGATTTGGGGTCAATCACTAGGCGCTGGAGAGTTCTAGTCCCGCCTTAGCCATGAAAGCCATCTGGGTGATTTGGGGTCAATCACTAGGCGCTGGAGAGTTCTAGTCCCACCTTAGCTATGAAAGCCACCTAGGTGATTTGGGGTCAATCACTAGCCGCTGCAGAATTCTAGTCCCGCCTTAGCCATGAAAGCCACCTGGGTGATTTGGGGTCAATCACTAGGCGCTGGAGAGTTCTAGTCCCGCCTTAGCCATGAAAGCCCCCTGGGTGATTTGGGGTCAATCACTAGGCGCTGGAGAGTTCTAGGCGCTGGAGAGTTCTAGTCCCGCCTTAGCCATGAAATCACTAGAAGCTGGAGAGTGGGTAGGTGGCTAGCCAATCATTCTCAGCCCAGCCCACCTCACAGGATTGTTGTTCTTGTTGTGAGGAGAACAGAAGGAGGAAGGTGTGTTGTATATATTTGCTGCCTTGGGTTATTGGTAAAAATTATAACGGCAGGATACAGATAAATAAAATAAAAAGTGAACCCCTGATGGTACTGCAGTGGCAAGCACCTGAGAAATGGGCTAATGGCAAACTTAGGAAAGAGAAAACAATATTTTATAGGTGTGAACATACTCATTTCCAAGCTTATCTCCTCAAAATAAACCTGTTTTGCAAGGAGCCAGGAGAACAAACAATTTAGGGAACAAAGAAGGTGAAGTACGAGGACACGAAGGGCGTCGCTGTTATTAAAGCTTGTCGGAGGGAAACCCATTCCTGGAACGTGCCGATGGAAGATGCAAACTCTACGAAAGGAACAGATCTAACAAAAACAGAGGTGGAGTTGAATTGTGTGTAAAAGACCATTACAGTTCTGCAAAAATCTATAAAACCAAGGATGGAAACCTGTTAGAATCCATATGGGTCAAGATAAAGGGGGGGGGATGACATTGCTATAGGCCATGGGGTAGGCAACCTTGCTCTTTTATGACTCGTGGACTTCAACTCCCAGAATTGTGAGCATCCCCCCACCAATTGCACAAGGCTGCTTTCCCCGCCTTCCATGGTGCACAGCGTGCTGCTTCCCCCCCCCATGGTGCAATAGGGAGGTGCCCCACCCTGCCTACCCACAGGGCCACTCACCACCTCCAGGGCCCGCCGCAGATCACCAAGGCAGCTCAGCAGTGCCACGGTGACCACGCCCTCTACCCACGCCCTGCAGGATCGACTGTGCGGGTTGGGATGTGAGGGCAGAGTCTTGTCTACGCTGCCTGGCTGCCGTGTCCTTGTCTGCGCTGCTCCGTGTGGGCCACAACCAGGGACGACTCTCCTCCAGGGGGGCTGCTGGTGAGGAGGGGGTCGCGGGCGGAGGCAGGGCTGGGGCAACGGCACGTGTGCCCACAGAGAGGGCTCCGAGTGCCGCCTCTGGCACCCGTGCCATAGGTTCGCCACAGCTGATCTAGAAAATTGCGAGCTCGTATTCCCACTCCCCATCATTGCTTACCACCCTGGATGGATAGTTAGAAGGAAAAGAGGCCCCCACTTCTCCCCCCCCCCGCTCCCTGACTCCCCCCCCCCCGTTGGTATTCTTGCTTAGATTGGCACCTGTCTTTCACAGGCCCTCCCAATCCTTTCCCCCGCCCACTGCAACCGGGAGGAGACCCCAAATGCTTGCAGCACTAGAATGAGCTTGCCAGAGTGGCAAATAGATTAAGAATAATATATATATTAAGAATAGAATAAGAATAGAATAAACCCCTTTCAAAACGTCCGGCCAATGGGAAGGTTAGCTAGGCTGGAAAAAAATGAAGCCGACTGAGCAACTTTTGAAATGCAGGAGCATGCCTTTGGTTATTCGGGTTTTCTCCCGCGTCAAATTGGAAGTGTCTTGGCGACGTTTCGACAAAGTCCCATTCGTCATCTTCAGGCTGGTGTTTTCGGCTTCGTGCTTCTAGGAACAATGTGTGATCGTAGCTGTTTCTTCCTTTTAACTGCCAGTGTGTTGTAACCCAGGTCGTTACAACACAAAAGACTAATGGGCACACAGCCAGGCTGCCCACAACCGGTGGGGATCCTGTAGAGTCTTTTTTTCTCTGATTGCCCTCCACTCCCGGTTGTGCGCGCACTCCATCGTGCCTTATCCTTCTGCTCCGTCTGCCCACGACTGGTGGGGATGCCCGTCGTGGGCAGACGGAGCAGAAGGATGAGGCACGATGGAGCGTGCGCACACCCGGGAGTGGAGAGAAATCGGAGAAAAAAAGACCGACAGGAATGGATGACGGAAGGCAGGAACAACGTGTAGAGCAGGGGTTCTCAACCTTGGCCACTTTAAGACTTGTGGACTTCAACTCCCAGAATTCCTCAGCCAGCTTTGCTAGAAAGGAAGGGAGTGCTGATGGCAAGCTTTTTGGAACACTGGATCCGGAATGAGCAGGAGGGAGGGGTTGGAGAGCACACCGGCAGCAATGGTGCTGGGAGGGAGGAGATTAACAAGGATGAGAGAGGGGAAGGATGTGGAATTGGAGTGCAAAAAAAAGAGAAGGCGGGGCAACCAAGGCAATTACAGTTAATTAAGAGGGATGGCTCTATCACACGGGCAATGAGTAAGCAGTTAGACCAGCAAGGTGTATAAAAAGAATCTCCCCACCCCGCTGAGCTTTATTTATTTATTTTATTTATTTATTTATGAGACTTATATACCGCTTTAAGTGCAAGCACTCTCTAAGCCAGCGGTTCTCAACCTTTTTATACGGTGACCCCCGGTTACACGGACGCGCCGCGCATGCGCGGCGCCGCCCCCTGAGGGGGAAAAATGGCGGATCGCATTGTTGGCGACCCCTGTAAAATGGTCGTTCGACCCCAAATGGGGTCGCGACCCATAGGTTGAGAACCGCTGCTCTAAGCGGTGTACACCAGTAAGCAATGTATATATATATTTTACATTGCCCCCAACAATCTGGGTCCTCATTTTACCTACCTCGGAAGGATGGAAGGCTGAGTCAACCTTGGGCTGGTGAGATTTGAACCGCTGACCTGCTGAACACAGTCAGCTAAAGTGGCCTGCAGTACTGCACTCTGACTGCTGCGCCACATCGGCTTTACTCTGAGGACGCTGGCAGGGGACCACTGAAAGCTAAGTTGTTTCTTTTAACATTGGAAATAGTTGTTTTTATTGTTTTTAAATATCTGGCTAGGGAATTCTGGGAGTTGAAGTCCACCCATCTTAGCCTTGTCCACAGGGCATTCAGATGAGCTGAAATTGCTAGTGCTGACAATCAGAAATGTCGGCTTGACTGGGCGTCTCTTTCCCCCCCCCCTGGAATTTTCCCGCCTTTCTTCAGAGAAGATGGCTGAGACTCTGGGGGTGTCTGAGAAGGTCATCCTCTTCCGCCAGGAGGGGGATATCACTTACCGCATCCCCGCTCTGCTCTACCTGTCTTCGGAGTCCATCTTCCTGGCCTTTGCAGAAGAACGTTCGTCGCACTGGGATGTACACGCCAAGTTCCTGGTGATGCGATGTGGGCAGAAAAAGGGTCTGTCCGTCAAGGTAACCCCAGAGTCCCAAAGCAGCCCTGATCCCTGGTTCCCCACCCCATTGCCTACCCCCCTGCCCGCAGGACCACTCACCGCCTCCAGGGCCTGCCGCGGATCGCCCATGCAGCCCAGCAGTGCCATGGCGGCCATGGCCTCTGCCCACGTCCTGCAGCATCAACTGGGGTGTGAGGGCACAGTCTTGTCTACGCTGCCTGGCTGCCACGTCTTTGGCTGTGCTGCTCCACATGGGCCACACTCGGGAGCGACTCTCCTCCAGGGGGGCTGCTGGTGAGGAGGGGGTCGTGGGGGAAGGCAAGGCTGGGGCAACGGGACGTGTGCCCACAGAGAGGCCTCCCAGTGCCGCCTCTGGCCCCCGTGCCATAGGTTCGCCACCACTGCCATAGATTGTCTTTCCACCCCATGTCACAGTATGGCTGCGTTCACACGACCGCTTGAACCAGACTAGCAAACATCCGGGTTGCTACCCTAGTACAGCATGCTTAACGTTTGGTTGCTATTAACCTCAATTTATTTCACTGTGGCTTAGCAGATGAGGGATCCCAGCTGACATTGTCCAAATCAAAAGTTTGGGAAACCGGCTGAAATAGAAGAGGTAGTCAAAAAAGTCAAGATGGTGGACATGTAATAGTAATAGTAGTAAAGTTGGAAGGGACCTTGGAGGTCATCTAGTCCAACTCCCTGCTCAGGCAGGAAACCCTACACCATTTCGGACAAATGGCTGTCCAGTCTCTTCTTAAAAACTTCCAGTGTTGGAGCATTTACTGCTTCTGGAGGCAGGTGGTTCCACTGGTTAATTGTTCTCACTGTCAGGAAGTTTCTCCTTAGTTCTAGGTTGCTTCTCTCCTTGATTAGTTTCCACCCGTTGCTTCTTGTCCTGCCTTCAGGTGCTTTGGAGAATAGCTTGACTCCCTCTTCTTTATGGCAGCCCCTGAGATATTGGAATACTGCTATCATGTTCCCCCTTGTCCTTCTCTTCGTTAAACTAGACATACCCAATTCTAGCAACCGTTCCTTATATGTTTTAGCCTCCTGTCCCCTAATCATCTTTGTTGTTCTTCTATGTACTCTTTCTAGAGTTTCAACATCTTTTTTACATCGTGGTGACCAAAACTGGATGCAGTATTCCAAGTGTGGCCTTACCAAGGCATTGAAGAGTAGTATTAACACTTCACGTGATCTTGATTCTATTCCTCTGTTAATGCAGCCTAGCACTGTGTTGGCCTTTTTGGCAGCTGCAGCACACTGCTGGCTCAGTGTGAGGCAATTGAATCCCAGGACGTGTATCTTGAGTTTTGGGGATGCCCTTGTGAGATAGCTGTAAGGTCAGAGAAACCTGAAAATTTTATTAGCATCACAGCCCAATTCTACAGTTTTCTTATTTGGGTTCTGCAGAAAAAAAAAATCAACAAGCTTTAAAAGAATGGGGTTTTTGCCAATTCTTACCAACAGAGAAGAAGTGATAGAGGGGATTGAAACTGCAAGAACTTTAGGAGTGAGTTCTTTCATATTCGTATTCAATGTAAAAGAGAGAAAAGCAACAGAATATAATCAAACCAGTTCCTTAGAATTTAAAAGAGCTGAGAGAAAAGATTGGGAAGGATCCCATGGATGAACATCTTGAAGGGGAAATCAGTTAAATCAATTAAAGAAGCTTGGGAAACTCTGAAAAATATGATTATAAAAGCCCAGTCCAGTTCAATACCACTAAAAAAGAAAAAACAAGAAAAACCACGAAAAAAACCATCACCGTTGCACAAATAACTCTCAGACCACTGAGAGGAAAAAAAAGGATAAGTACAAAAAATGGAATGAGGGACACATAACTAAGGCAGTTAGTATCATTTTACAAAGCCTTATTAAGATCATACTTGGAATACTGTATCCAGTTCTGGTCACCACAACATAAAAAAGATGTTGAGACTCTAGAAATTGTGTAGAGAAGAGCAACACCAATTCTATTGTTCTACATTCTATGTTTGATGTATACAAACCATGATTTATGGCATGAATTTACAATGTGGCTTGTAAACAAAGTGTGTTTTTTTACTTAGTGTTGTGCATAAATTAAAGCCATGATTTATACATAGTGTTGTGCATGAAAGAACACTGTGGCTTGTACACAAACCAATTTATAGCTTAGTGGGATGCATGAATTAGATTAGAACACTGGCTTGCTGCATAACTGGCTTAAAGCAAAATATGAATTAGCGCAAAATAGGCAATACAATAGCTGAAATAAGTCCCAAGCTTTTTCTGGGTTTTTTTTGCCAAAGAAAGCTGACATGATTTGCCAGAATCTGATGGACTATTTCATATCTGACCATTTCATATCTTCTCTCTAGTGGGGTCCCCTGCAAACTCTGGAAACCACTGTTATATCCAAATATCGCACCATGAATCCGTGTCCAGTGTATGACGCAAAGGAAGGCACAATTTTCTTGTTCTTCATCTGTGTGAAAGCTGATGTGTCGGAACAGTATCAGATCAAGACAGGGAAAAACGCGGCCAGGCTGGCCTACATCTTCAGCAAAGATGGCGGACGCACCTGGAGCCCAATGATGGATGTCACCGAACAGGTGATCGGAGAGGATGTGAGCAACTGGGCCACGTTTGCCGTGGGACCGGGCCACGGGGTGCAGCTGAGCTCCGGGCAGCTGATCATCCCGGCCTACGCTTACTACATTCACACACATTGGTTTGGACACTCGCTGTGCCGTGCTATCAAACCCCACTCCTTCGCTTTCTACAGCGACGATGGTGGGAAGACATGGCTGAAAGGCCGGCTTCTTGGAAAACCCCTGCAGGCCTCAGAGTGCCAAATGGCGGAGGTGATGGATGAGAATAACAGCCCAGTGTTATACTGTAACGCCCGTGGCGGTGACGGATACCGAGTGGAGGCCTTCAGCAGAGACGGTGGAAGACTCTTTGAACACCCCTTCCAATCTCAGAAGCTGGAGGAGCCTCATAATGGATGCCAAGGCAGCGTGGTGAGTTTTCCTTCACCACAACTGGGGTCTCTCTTGGCTTCCTCAAAGACCCCCGAATCATGGTTGATCTTCTCCCATCCCACCAAGCGAAAGGAGCGTGCGGATCTGGGCATCTACTTGAACCCCTGTCCATTGGAGGAGAATTCCTGGAAGACGCCATGGATCTTGAACACAGGACCCAGTGGCTACTCAGACTTGGCTGTTTGCACTGGGGAAAATCCCCTTTTCTTTGGCTGTTTGTTCGAATGTGGAGAGTCGACGTATTACGAAGAGATCGCCTTCCAATTGTTCAGTGGCACAAAACTCCTGAAAAGTCAGGACGCAACTTGTGCAGAAAAGAATTAACTCCCTATACAAGCCAGGCCCATCAGCATCAGAGGAGGATTAAATCACAGCCTTTTTATACATAATTTTTATGGATTTTTTTTAACAGAGTTAAAAAACATAATAGGAGCTAACTAGAATGGAAACCAAAGGCAATAAAGAAAAATAGTAAATAATGGAAAAAAACCCATGAAAAAAATTATATAAAAAGCAGTTTCTGATCTTCTTGACAGTGGTTATAGATGCATGTATATTTTTCATCAGGGAATTGCGCAGCCGGTGTCCAAATGAAGTCAGAGACGTTGACACGAATTTGTAGTTTTATAGAAACAAATATATTTTATAACTATATATACAGCAAACTAGATAAGTCGGAAAACAGGAACATCATGAGGTAAATCTAGACATCCGGAACATCATGAGGTAAATCAATACATCAGGAACATCATGAGGTAAATCACAGAGCTCATAGAAGAAAAAGGCGGGAAAAAGGGAACCTCCCCCTTCAGACCCAAAGCAACCAATCACAGTGCAGATTGCATCACACAGGAACCAGCACTCTCCAATTAATCAACCACAACTGTGTATTTTGGCTCATTGTACAGTTTACTATTCCAGCTGTGACATTTAAATATCTTAACATTTCCCCTCCTCTCTTGAAAGTTACATCATAATTTCTTTTTCTGATCTTCAAAAACATTTAAGCATTTCTTTTTTTTTTTTAGCAAAAAATCTCTAAGGGGTTTGCAGCCACTGATAAATGATTATTATTATGATAATCACCTCTTGCTTGTATGCACACTGAGAGCTTATGAACCGGAGGCAAATTCCACAATTGGCCAATAAAGAATTCTATTTTTATTCTATTCTATTTAAATGTAGTTGTTGATCTTTCTCTAAGTCAATTTTTGCCATCTCTGATAGTTCTGTCATCTTCACCACCCATTCCATCATTCTGGAAATTTCAGAATCTTTCTATTTTTGTGCATATTAATTGTCTCAGAACAATAACCATATTAAAATAATCTTTCTTGACTCTTTTTTAATTGGCTGTCCATTACTTTCAGCAGGATAATAGTCTGATTTCAATTGAATGTTGATCTTTAAAGCTAATGAATGAATATGAAATTTCTGGCTTTTTTTTACAAATTCACTAGGCATAGTAAAATGACTCTTAATATTGTCCTTATTTCAAATATAAACTTGAAGCTGAGGAATTCTGGGAGTTGAAATCCACAAGTCATAAAAGGGCCAAGTTTGAAGACCCCTGGGTTAGAGAAAAGATTTAGGGATTTGTATTAGCGGATATGATACTCAGACAACACATTTTGTTGAATGATTATTATTGAATTCTGTTTTAAAAAATCAATAAAACTTTATATAATTTTGAAAACTCGAGTTTTCTCACCCCCTGGAATATCGTCTCGCACCCCTGGTGGGGAACCCCTGGACTAGGACAACCGTCTGCAAAATTGTGAATTTTGTGAACCCTAATCCTATCCAACAAGCTGAAATTTAATGTGGAGAAAAGCAAGGTTTTACACCTGGGCTTGAAAAACAAAGGTACAAGTACAGATTAGGTGGAACCTGGCTCAAAAACAGCAACTGTGAGAGGGACCTTGGAGTCCTAGTGGACGATCCCTAAAATATGAGCCAGCAATGTGCAGCAGCCCCCCAAAAAGTTAATACAATCTACTGTATGGCCCCTTCCAGCTTTATTCTGAATTAAAAACCTATTCTACAGGTCATGCACAGACTCTCCACTAGGTGGCAGAATAGGCACTCATCTTAAAAGATTTGGGTAACCATATGCAAAATTGTGGATTTGATTTTATTTATTTTTTCGCCAGGGAATAGCATTATCCCACTATCAAAGCGACAGTTCCCCATTTTCTTAGATGTAAATATTAGGAATGAAATTTACGGAAGCCACACAATCGCAGGAAAGTTCTCTCAGGATGCTACAGGTTCTAAATCAACACAAGAGAGGGGTCCAAAATCCAGCGTTGCACCAGAACATTTGCTGGTTTGGTTCACCTCTCCAGAGCGCACCAAGGTTGTAGGAAAGATTCTTCGCAAGCAAACAGGACGGACAGAAAAGGCCGCTGCTCTGCGCACTCAGGAAAAATGAAAACAACGCACAAGTAGCCGTTTTGATGCATACTAGTGGTAAAGGTGCTGGCTAAGAAACGGGGATGGTGAGTTCTAGTCCTGCCTTAGGCACAAAAGCCAGCTGGGTCATCCAATCACCAGGAGGCGATAAGTTCTAGTCCCGCCTTAGACATGAAAGCCAGTTGGGTGACTTTGGGCCAATCACCAGGAGACGGTGAGTTCTAGTCCTGCCTTAGGAACGAAAGCCAAATGGTGACTTTGGGCCAATCACCAGGAGACGGTGAGTTCTAGTCCTGCCTTAGGCACAAAAGGCAGCTGGGTCATCCAATCACCAGGAGGCGATAAGTTCTAGTCCCGCCTTAGACATGAAAGCCAGTTGGGTGACTTTGGGCCAATCACCAGGAGACGGTGAGTTCTAGTCCTGCCTTAGGAACGAAAGCCAAATGGTGACTTTGGGCCAATCACCAGGAGACGGTGAGTTCTAGTCCTGCCTTAGGCACAAAAGGCAGCTGGGTCATCCAATCACCAGGAGGCGATAAGTTCTAGTCCCGCCGTAGGCATGAAAGCCAGTTGGGTGACTTTGGGCCAATCACCAGGAGACAGTGAGTTCTAGTCCTGCCTTAGGAACGAAAGCCAAATGGTGACTTTGGGCCAATCACCAGGAGACGGTGAGTTCTAGTCCTGCCTTAGGCACAAAAGGCAGCTGGGTCATCCAATCACCAGGAGGCGATAAGTTCTAGTCCCGCCGTAGGCATGAAAGCCAGTTGGGTGACTTTGGGCCAATCACCAGGAGACAGTGAGTTCTAGTCCTGCCTTAGGAACGAAAGCCAAATGGTGACTTTGGGCCAATCACCAGGAGACGGTGAGTTCTAGTCCTGCCTTAGGCACAAAAGGCAGCTGGGTCATCCAATCACCAGGAGGCGATAAGTTCTAGTCCCGCCGTAGGCATGAAAGCCAGTTGGGTGACTTTGGGCCAATCACCAGGAGACAGTGAGTTCTAGTCCTGCCTTAGGAACGAAAGCCAAATGGTGACTTTGGGCCAATCACCAGGAGACGGTGAGTTCTAGTCCTGCCTTAGGCACAAAAGGCAGCTGGGTCATCCAATCACCAGGAGGCGATAAGTTCTAGTCCCGCCTTAGGCATGAAAGCCAGTTGGGTGACTTTGGGCCAATCACCAGGAGACAGTGAGTTCTAGTCCTGCCTTAGGAACGAAAGCCAAATGGGTGACTTTGGGCCAATCACCAGGAGACGGTGAGTTCTAGTTCTGACTTAGGCATGAAAGCTGACTGGGTGACTTTGCACCAATCACTGGGAGACTGTGGGTTTTAGTCCCGCCTTAGGCATGAAAGCTGACTGGGTACCTTTGCAGCAATCACTGGGAGACTGTGAATTCTAGTCCCACCTTAGCTGTGAAAGCCAACTGGATGACTTTGGGCCAATCACCAGGAGACGGTGAGTTCTAAGCCTGCCTTAGGCATGGAAGCTGACTGGGTGACCTTTGGCCAATCACCAGGAGACTTGGAAGTTCTAGTCCTGCCTTAGCCATGAAAGCCAACTGGATGACTTTGGGCCAAACACCAGGAGACGCTGAGTTCTAGTCCTGCCTTAGGCACTAAAGCTGAACAGGTGACTTTGGGCCCATCCCTAGGAGACAATCCCATGGTAGCCACGAAAGCTAATTCTCTCCCAACCCACCTCACATGGTTGTTGTGGGGAAAATAGGAGGGGGGACTTCTAGCCCTGAAAGGAAAAGTGAGTGGGCGAGGGGGGCGTTTTCATATCCTGGGGGGCTGATTTCATCCTGCAGCGTTCGGATGCTCTGGATGGGCCTATCCGCAGCTTGCTAAATTTACCCCCCAACGTTGCACTCGGCCCGGGGGGGGGGGGGAGGAGCGACCCTCCCTGATCCAAAGTCAGGCAGACCCCCCCCATAGATTGGACCTGGAGGGCTCACAGCCCCCCCCCCCATAGATTGCTATCAATTTCCTGAAAAAATGCTGCAACTCTCCAGCGCCCACTCCCCCCCCCCCGCCTCTCCTTCTGGACCCCATCCCGATTCCCCCCTCCCATTTGACCACATTTCCCCCCTCGGGGGGGCTGCTCCCCCCCATCCCCGCCCGGATTCCCCGTCTGCTTTCCACCCGCCTCCGCCTCCTCCTCTTCCTCCTCCTCCTCTCCGGGCTGGAGCGGCGGGGGCGGCAGAAGGCGCGATGCTGCCGGCGGCCCTGGCGCTGCTGCTGCTGCTGCCGGCGCTGCCGGCGCGGAGCGGGGCGCCGGGCGAGACTTTCAGCTCCATGCTCAGCATCCGCCGGGCGCTG
>JAKSXO010000004.1:110047186-110049686 GCA_024509115.1 Crotalus helleri | reverse complement strand
CTGGGGAATTCTGGGAGTTGGTCCATCCACGCTGACAGGAATTTTAGGTGAAGTCCCTCCATGCTGACTGAGGAATTCTGGGAGTTGAAGTCCACAAGCCATCAAAGGGCCAAGTTTGAAGACCCTCTGCCCTATAGCGTCGTCTTGAAGGAAGAAATTGAAACGGTTTATATCCACGATGTGAGGGTTCTGTAAATACTTTTACAATCCTCTTTCTGGCTTGTGCAAAATATAATTCCTCAGTGGAAGGCAGGCTGGTTGCAATAGTTTTTTTTTGTTTTCTGCAGTCCTAACTATCTGTTGAAGTCTGTGTCTGTCTTGTTTGGTTGCGGTGCCAAATTAGACAGTTATTGAGGTGCAAACGACAGACTCAGCCGTTCCTCCGTAGAACCGTCTCAACAGCTCTTTGGGCAGCCTCAGTTTCCTGAGTTGGCACAGGAAGAACATTCTTTTGATGACATTTTTGATGTTAGGTGTCCATTTTAAATCTTTGGGATATTACAGAACCCAGAAAGGTTTCTACTGTGGATCCTGTGTTGTCTAGAGTTATAAGAGGTTGAAAACTAATCAGGGAGAGAAGCGACCTAGAACTAAGGAGAAACTTCCTGACAGTGAGAAGAATTAACCAGTGGAACAACCTGCCTCCAGAAGCAGTGAATGCTCCAACACTGGAAGTTTTTAAGAAGAGACTGGACAGCCATTTGTCCGAAATGGAATAGGGTCTAGCAGGGGGCTGGACTAGAATACCTCCACGGTCCCCTTCCAGCTCTATCTATCCTGACGGATGGGTTAACAAACGATAAAATAACGACATTTCTGTTTTCCAGATTCTACCAGAAGATCCAGGATTTGCATCAGGGATTGGGCAGCTCCCTGGAGAACCCCTTGATGGCGTTTGCCCTGATCAAGAGGCTGCAGTCGGACTGGAGAAACGTAGTTTATAGCATGGAAGGAAGTGAGAATATCCAAGGTGTATTTTCCTTACTATTCTTTAATTGCTGGAGAGAGAAAGTTCGTTCAAATAGGGGGTGGTCTCCAGGAGTAGGACCCAATAAAAGCAGTCCTCCATTTGCAAAAGTTTGTTTAGCAGCCGTTTGTAAATGGAGGACTGTTTTTATTTGGCCCTAGTTCTGTGGACCGCCCCCAGTGTGATGGCCTAGGGGCGAAGACGCTGGCCTCCAATTCGGAAGGTTGAGAGTTTATTCCTAGGTAGGGGCAGATATTTCCTCGGGCACAAGGAAAAAATATCTGCTGTGAACCCTGCACAGGAATTCTGGGAGTTGAAGTTGCTGAGGTGGAGAAACGAGGCTGTACAGACTTCAACTCCCAGAATGCTCAGCAGTTGTCTTGAGCGGTTAGAGCACTGGTAGACAATCTTGGCTCTGTTATGACTTCAATTCCCAGAATTCCTCAGCCAGCATGGGGGAAATTATGGCCCCTTCATGACTCGGGGACTTCAACTCCCAGAATTCCTGAGCCAGCATGGGGGAAACTTTGGCCCCTTCATGACTCGTGGACTTCAACTCCCAGAATTCCTCAGCCAGCATGGGGGAACTATGGCCCCTTCATGACACGTGGACTTCAACTCCCAGAATTCCTGAGCCAGCATGGGGGAACTATGGCCTCTTCATGACTTGTGGACTTCAACTCCCAGAATTCCTGAGCCAGCATGGGGGAACTATGGCCCCTTCATGACTCGTGGACTTCAACTCCCAGAATTCCTGAGTCAGCATGGGGGAACTATGGCCCCTTCATGACTCGTGGACTTCAACTCCCAGAATTCCTGAGTCAGCATGGGGGAACTATGGCCCCTTCATGACTCGTGGACTTCAACTCCCAGAATTCCTCAGCCAACATGGAAGAACTATGGCCCCTTCATGACTCGTGGACTTCAACTCCCAGAATTCCTCAGCCAACATGGAAGAACTATGGCCCCTTCATGACTCGTGGACTTCAACTCCCAGAATTCCTGAGCCAGCATGGGGGAACTATGGCCTCTTCATGACTCGTGGACTTCAACTCCCAGAATTCCTCAGCCAACATGGAAGAACTATGGCTCCTTCATGACTCATGGACTTCAACTCCCAGAATTCCTGAGCCAGTATGGCTCAGCATGGAAACCTCTCCCTTTCCCCTCAGCATGGCTGGCTCAGGAATTCTGGGAGTTGAAGTCCACGAGTCATAAAAGAGCCAAGGTTGCCTACCACTGGGTTAGGGAATTCTGGGAGTTGATACCTACAGATCCGAAGAGCCCCTAGTTGGAGGATAATACAGATAGTCCTCGCCTTACGACCACAACTGAGCCCAAAATTTCTGTCGCTAAGTGAGACATTTGTGAATCAAGTCTTGGCCCATTTGACGACCTTCCTTGGCCACCGTTGTTAAGTGAACCACCGCAGTTGTTCAGTCCGTAACCTGGTTGTTAAGTGAATCTAGCTTCCTCCATGACTTTCCTCGTCGGAAGGTCGGCAAAAGTGGGGAGGTCACGTGACCCTGGAAC
>JAKSXO010000004.1:109994686-110042186 GCA_024509115.1 Crotalus helleri | reverse complement strand
TGGTTGTTTTCTGACGAGCTAGAGTTACGTGTCATTAATACACTGTCTGGGAAAAGGCGTGTCCATTAAATCCAAATGTCCGTTAAATCTGAATTTGCATTTGTACTTGTCTATATCTACGTAAGTCAGTGGTTCTCAACCTTTTTAATGCCGCGACCCCCAACCGGTCGTAAGTCGAGGACTACTCAACCGGTCGTAAGTCGAGGACTACTCAACTGGTGCAGCACCGTTTGCAGAAGGGGACTTTTGGCGGGCTCAGCAGGGCAGAGACAGCCTGGACAATTCCTATTGGCTTTTGAAAGCCAATCGAATTAGACTCTATTCAAGAGAGTCTATTCGATTGGCTTTCCAAAGCCAATAGAATAAAAGGGAGTAGCACAGCTAAGGAAAAGGGGGAAAAAATGGCGGACTGCGTTGTTTGGCGACCCCCGTGAAATGGTCGTTCGACCCCCAAATGGGGTCCCGACTCACAGGTTGAGAATCACTGACGTAAGTAGATCAATCATGTCAGGTGTCCGAATAAAATTGGATTTGGCACATTTTAAGGGGTGCTAGTCCACTCGAGGGAAATGCAATTAAGGCAAACTTTTTTTGCTTTGTTCCCGACACTATTACACCAAGGATTTACTCTGATTTTTAAAGAAATACAGGTGGAGCAAATCCCGAAACAGACAATGTTAACCTTTTTATAAAACATGTCCAATCTCAAATTTGGGGTTGCTACAATGCTGCGTTTCATACGCCCCATGAAACTGCCAGTGGATGTTTGGCCCGGTTTTTAAACTGGGCTCAGGCAAGAGTCATTTTGAAATTTAATCTCTTTATTCCTATAAAATGTTAATGATCCACTCCTTTTCTCTCTCTCTCTCTCTCTCTCTCCTCCCTTCCTCTTTGAAATCTTGTTTTTGCAAGGCAGGGAACATTTCTCATGCCTTAAGGCTGTCCCAAGAATTTCTTCACTACGGTATGTGCTTCTCGGAAAGAAATATCCAGATTTATTTGGTCTGTCAGTCTGACACCGTGGGCTTTCAAAGATTGTGTTCTTAATAAATTCCATCGCATCTTCACTGCCAAAAAAAGACTGTATTTACCCGAAAAGCAGGCGACTCTGAATTTAGCTCCCAAAATACCAAAATACCATATAGATAAGAGACAAGAAATTTCACCCCTTTTGTTTGCTATATTCGCAGCAAACAGGAGAGGCCTCCCATTGGAAAAAGCGAATTGTTTAAGAAAAAAATACACGTTTAATGACCATTTGACCCCCCCCAGAATTATTACTGCGTGTCGTCCTCAGCTTACGACCACAACGGAGCCCAAATTTTCTGTTGCTAAGTGAGACAGCTTTAAGACCTTTCCTGCCAAGGTTGTTAAGCAAATCACCACAATTGTTAAGTGAGTAACATTGTTGTTAAGTGAATCTGGCTCCCCCCCTTGACTTTGCTTGTTAGGAAGTCACAAAAGAGGATTGTGCAACCCCCACGGGAAACACCCACCGTCGTAAATACGAGTCAGCTGCCAAACATCTGAATTTTGATCACGTGACTGCGGAGATGATGCAACGGTCATAAGTGTGAAAAATGGTCATGTCACTTTTTCGGCGCTATCGTAACTTTGAACGGTCACTAAAGGGATGATTATGAGTCCTTGACTTATGATGGATTGCTTTAGGAGAGTTTGAAATGACAACGGACCTCGCTGTAGCTGCTTAATACCTGTGTTCAGAGTTAAGATGTTCACACAAAATTAGAATTATGTTTTGTGCATCTGGCAACCAGCTCACCTTTACAACTGTGAGAGGGACCTTGGAGTCCTAGTGGACAATCACGTAAATAGGAACCAGCCGTGTGCTGCAGCTGCCAAAAAAGCCAACAGAGTGCTGGGCTGCATTAACAGAGGGATAGAATCAGGATCACGTGAAGTGTTAATACCACTTTACAAGGCCTTGGTAAGGCCACACTTGGAATACGGCATCCAGTTTTGGTCACCACGATGTAAAAAAGATGTTGAGACTCTAGAAAGAGTGCAGAGAAGAGCAACAAAGATGATTAGGGGACTGGAGGCTAAAACATATAAGGAACGGCTGCTGGAATTGGGTAGGTCTAGTTTAATGAAGGACTAGGGGGGACATGATAGCAGTCTTCCAGTATCTCAAGGGCTGCCCCAAAGAAGAGGCAGTCAAGCTATTTTCGAAAGCGCCTGAAGGCAGAACGAGAAGCAACTGATGGAAACTGATCAAGGAGAGAAGCAACCTAGAACTAAGGAGAAACTTCCTGACAGTGAGAACAATTAACCAGTGGAACCACCTGCCTCCAGAAGCTGTGAATGCTCCAACACTGGAGGTTTTTAAGAAGAGACTGGACAGCCATTTGTCTGAAATGGTATAGGGTTTCCTGCCTGCGCAGGGGGTTGGACTAGATGACTTCCAAGGTCCCTTCCAACTGTATTATTATTATCATTATTATTATTATTATTTATAATCCTTTGCTGTGTCCCGTGATCATGTGGCTGTGATTTGTGGTTGTTTTTTGGGGGGTTTTTTTTGCTGGTTTCCGGTGTTCATTTCTGGTTTCCAGTAAAAAATATCCATTGGGGAAATTAGATTCAATTAACGGCGGCATTCGCTTAACGGCCATCATAAAAAATGGTCATCACATCGATTTCCGTCATGTGATGCCTCGACTTAATGACTGTGGCTTAAAATCTTAATTTTGTGCTCAGTTCCGGTTACAAGTCAAGGACTTTTTGTCTAGTCCTTCTTTTGGATAAAAGATGACATATGCATTCATTTTATTTTACTTTTTTCCAAATTTATTTGCTGTCCATCTCCCAGTTAACACCAAGTCTGAACTTAATAATAATGATGATGATGATGATGATGATGGAAGGGACCTTGGAGGTCATCTAGTCCAACCCCCTGCTCAGGCTTGAAACCCTATATCACAGTGGTTCTCAACCTTTTTAATGTCGCGACCCCCCCAACCGGTCGTAAGTCGAGGACTACTCAACCGGTCATAAGTCGAGGACTACTCAACTGGTGCAGCACCGTTTGCAGAATGGGACTTTTGGCGGGCTCAGCAGGGCAGAGACAGCCTGGACAATTCCTATTGGCTTTGGAAAGCCAATAGAATTAGACTCTATTCAAGAGAGTCTATTCTATTGGCTTTCAAAAGCCAATAGAATAAAAGGGAGTAGCACAGCTAAGGAAAAGGGGGGAAAAATGGCGGACTGCGTTGTTTGGCGACCCCCGTGAAATGGTCGTTCGACCCCAAATGGGGTCCCGACCCACAGGTTGAGAACCACTGCTATATCATTTCAGACAAATGGCTGTCCAGTCTCTTCTTAAAAAAGTTCCAGTGTTGGAGCATTCACCGCTTCTGGAGCAGAATCTATTCAAGCACACAGTTTTATTCTAAATTGGATCATGGAGAAGCGTTGCTGCTTCCTAACCACAGCCCAATCGTGACTAATGTAGAATGAAATCATCTCCAATTAATTAACTTAGAATTGTCTGGCTAGTAAGGCTAATCTGTCGTCAAAAACAGCTTGGAAAGAGGCATTTAAAAGGTTCCTTAAATTTTTTTTTTTTCAAACTGGCAAGGGAGATTTCGCCCTCTCTGAAATTTCAGACGCTGAGTCAAACAGCAATTTGAGGACCAGGAACAGCAAAAACATGTTTCTAGCCAGCTGGCAAATTCATCTTTTTTTGTTTTTTTTCGAGAAAAAGGATAAGAAACACCCAGCCGTCCATCCAGCAGGCTTTTTCAAACCAACTTCTGCAAAACCTGATCTGGTCCTGTGGGAGATTAAGGCCCCAAACGGGCAGAAAATGGATGCAATTGTCCATTATTATCCATTGCAGTTTTCAGTAGGGCCCACAGGTCAAAAAAGTCAAAATGGCAGCCACAAGGGTGCTGCCTTTTTATTGGTGCAAATTCGGACCCTCCGCCATTTTGACTTTTTGGCATTTTTCTCAAGAAAAAAGAACCCCATTGACTGAACGCCGATTTGTTTGGCTAAGAAATTAAACTCCGGATTACTGTACAGGCAATCCTCGACTTTCGACTGTTTTGTTTAGTGGCCGTTCGAAGTTACAACGGCGCTGAAAAAAAGGGGTTACCGTTTTTCGCATTCTGCAGAATGCGCTCAAAACGCAAATGCTTGGAAGCTGACATGGGCTTATGACAGTTGCAGCCTCCCCCACGGTCACGTGATCAAAATTCAGATCCTTGGCAACTGACTCGTATTTATGACGGTTGCAACATACCGGGGGTTGTGTGATCCCCTGTTGTGACCTTCGGACAAGCAAAGTCCATTGGGAAGCTGGATTCACTTAATTTGAGGACTAGTGACAATTGGGGAGCTCATCATTTGAATTTTCCTACATTGGAAATATTGCTTCCGCATTTCCAATCAGTTGCGTTTTTTGTACTGAACAGCAAATGGAGGAAATTTTCTCCCCCCATATATTTTATTGATTTTTTAAAAACATAAATCACTTAATAGTTGGTAAACGGTGTGTTTGCTGGGTTTACATTTATAAACAAAGATCATTAACCATTGGTTTCTATAATCCATAATCCACAAAGTATGTTTAGTTGATTTCCCCTTTTCCCCAAAATGTCTTCTTTGCAAACCTTGAAATAATTCAGTTCTTGTTATTTTGTTAAATAACAGTTACATATATGATTTTCTCTCCTATATTCCTAGAAATAATGATCACATCAATATAATGTTACATATATGATTTTCTCCTCAATATTCCTAGAAATAATGATCACATCAATATAATGTTACATATATGATTTTCTCCTCAATATTCCTAGAAATAATGATCACATCAATATAATGTTACATATATGATTTTCTCCCCAATATTCCTAGAAATAATGATCACTTCAATATAATGTTTCTTTTCTATCTAATCGTTTTGGTTGCCTCACCTTATATCCTGTGACAGTCCTTATTTGGATTTGTTTCTCCCATAAAGTTCAAAGTATTCTTGCTGGTTAAGATTTTCTTAACAGTTAACTACATTTAAAGATTTAAATCTATTTTTCCCATATAAACCAACACTTTTACATTTCTTAAAGAATGGGTAAAAACAGTAAACAAAAGGAAAAGAGAGCAAGAGTGAAGAAACACAAAAAGTAAAATACTACTTAAAATATATATTCCTCCTAAGCTAATCTATATTTTGGGGACAAAACCGAGGTAGTCCTTTTTCTGAACGTTGAAAGGGAAATAAATTGCAAACACAAGTTCCACCCTCTTGCCAATTTTCTATGGGTAGAATGTTGCCTCTTGATTAATGGTTCCGTTTAAAAAAAATAAAAAAAAAAATAAAATTAAGAAGTTCCAGAGCCTAAAAATTTTAAAGCCCTCTGCCCTATAAAATGAAAGCCGTGCTTAAATGTCAGCATGCACAGTATTATTGCGCTGAGGTAACCCAGGAATAAATATAGTAAACAGTGGTTTGTACTTAAATGTGGTTTATTGTAGAATATCTACAAATATACACTAGAACAGTGGTTCTCAACCTTTCTAATGCCGTGACCCCTTAATACAGTTCCTCATGTTGTGGTGACCCCCAACCATAAAATTATTTTCATTGCTATTTCATAACTGTAATTTTGCTACTGTTATGAATCATAATGTAAATATCTGATATGCAGGGTGTATTTTCATTGTTACGAATTGAACATAATTAAAGCATAGTTATTAATCACAAAAACAATATAGCAATGCTCTATTCAATAGAGTCTATTCTATTGGCTTTCAAAAGCCAATAGAATAAGAGGGAGTAGCACAGCTAAGGAAAAGGGGGGAAAAATGGCGGATTGCATTGTTTGGCGACCCCCGTGAAATGGTCGTTCGACCCCAAATGGGGTCGTGACCCACAGGTTGAGAACCACTGCAATAGAAATAAGATACATATGCGTGGTCATTCAGCGAACTCCAATATACAGCAATTACAGCAGTCAAAAGGATGAGAGAGAGAGGAAGACTCCAACAAAAAAACCTTCCCTTTTATACTCAGACTCTTAAAGGGACACAGACCCTGCTGAATCATTCCTATCATTGCATCATCCTATCATTGCAT
Organism: Crotalus helleri; assembly: GCA_024509115.1. Lineage (NCBI taxonomy): Eukaryota > Metazoa > Chordata > Lepidosauria > Squamata > Viperidae > Crotalus > Crotalus helleri. The sequence goes on along the minus strand of JAKSXO010000004.1, from coordinate 110,036,083 downwards.
CACCCACCTGTACATAAGCTGGTTAGCTATTAAATTATTATCCTGACATTAAAAATGGCTGCACAGGTTTTGCTTGACTTATAACTGTTCATTTAACTATGGCCTCAGAAAAAGTGATTTATAACCTGTTCTGAAGCTGATGACCATCGCGCCACTCCCGTGATTGCAATTCAGGTGCTCGCATTTGCGACCAGTTGCAAATGTCAGTTGAGAAAGCTGAGTTCGCTTAACAACTGTGTGACTATCTGAACGACCATGTGATTCATTTAACAACGATTCTGTTTCACGCAACGCTTGCGACAGATTCTTCTCTCCCCCAGATCCAGGCAATGAACGGATGGCGAGGAACGTCTTGAAGTACGAGAAGCTTCTGAGGAAGAACCGGGAGGAGGGCGAAGAAAGGGTCCCTTTGCAGAGACCCAACGTGACCCACCTGGAGACGCGAGAGGCCTACGAGAAGCTCTGCCAGAGGCTGGGGTCTCAGGTGGGCGAGCGGTGGAGGCCTTTTTTCTGAGGAAGAAGCATGTGACGTTTGAGGAGGACCAAGAATGATGTGGTGTAGGCACCTCTAACGGGGGGGGGGACACACCTAATTATTGCATTTTTTAATGTGTCTCTCTGCAGGTGTATATATAACCTGCCTTTTCCAGAGAAATTCCCATGTTCCATGCAACTCTGCTTCCACTTTATCCTTACAAATACAAGCCTATAAAGGGAAGGTCTTATCCAAATCTTGCTTGCAGAGTTCACCTAACAAATTTCCTCTCTCTCTCTCTCTCTCTCTCTCTCTCTCTCTCTCTCTCTCTCTCTCTCTCTCTCTCTCTCTCTCTCTCTCTCTCTCTCTCACTCTCTCTCTCTCTCCCTTCCTCCCTCTTTTCTTTTTCTTTCTCTCTCTCTCCCTTCCTTCCTTCTTTTCTCCTCCCTTCCTTCCTCCCTCCCTCCTTTCTTTTTCTTTCTTTTTCTCTCTTCCTTCCTTCCTTCCTCCTCTCCTTCCCACCCTCTCTCTCCTCCCTCTCTCCCTCTTTTCTTTTTCTCTCTTTCTTCTTAACTTCCTTTCTCCTCCCTCCCTTTTCTTTCTCTTTCTCTCTCTTCCTTCCTTCCTTTCTCCTCCCTCCTTCCCTTCCATCTCTCCTCCCTCCTTCCCTCTTCTCTTTTCTTTCGCTCTCTCTTCCTTCCCTCCTTCCCTTCCTTCCATCCCTCCGTCTTTTCTTTCTTTCTTTCTTTCTTCCTTCCTTTCTTTCTCTCTCTCTCTTCCTCCCTTCCTCCCTCTTCTCTTTTCTTTTTCTTTCTCTCTCTCTCTTCCTTCCTTCCTTTCTCCTCTTCCTCCTTCCCTTCCTTCCACCTCTCTCCTTCGTCCCTCCCTCCCTTTCTTTTTCTTTTTCTTCCTTCCTTCCTCCTCTCCTTCCCTTCCCACCATCTCCTCCCTCCCTCTCTCCCTTTTCTTTTTCTCTCTTCTTTCCTTCCTTTCTCCTCCCTCCCTCCTTCCCTTCCTTCCATCTCTTCCCTCCCTCCCTTTTCTTTTTCTTTCTCTTTCTCCCTTCCTTTCTTTCTCCTCCCTCCTTCCCTTCCTACCATCTCTCTCCTCCCTCCTTCCTTCTCTTTTCTTTCGCTCTCTCTTCCTTCCCTCCTTCCCTTCCTTCCATCCCTCCCTCCCTCTCTTTTCTTTCTTTCTTTCTTTCTCTTCCTTCCTTCCTTCCTTCCTTCCTTCCTTCCTTCCTTCTTTCTTTCTTTCTTTCTTTCTTTCTTTCTTTCTTTCTTTCTTTCTTTCTTTCTTTCTCTCTCTCTCTCTCTCTCTCTCTCTCTTTCTCTCTCTCTCACCAGTAAGGCAACCTTGACCCTTAAAGACTTAAGCATGAGCCTTCCAGCTCCAACACCTTCCCCACTCTGATTTCCTTACCATTTGCTTCTGCCACGTCCCAATTCATTTCTAACATGTTGTCTAGTCCTCATGAATCTCCCAGTTGATTCGCCAAGGAACATTAACCTCAAAACAGAGTCTCTGAGAAGCTGGGAAGGGACTTTTAGCAGAAGAAGGCAGAGATCAAACCTCCTTTCCCCCAAACCAAGTTGGTGGTGTAACTCTAAGACACCCTCCAATAGGGCTCGCCGACAGTCTAGATCAGGGGTGGGGAACCTGGGCTCTTTTGTGACTCGTGGACTTCAACTCCCAGAATTCCTGAGCCAGCCATGCTGAGGGGAAAGGGAGCCAGGCTGGCTGAGGAATTCTGGGAGTTGAAGTCCCCATTCCTGAAGGGGCCATAGTTTCCCCCATGCTGGCTCAGGAATTCTGGGAGTTGAAGTCCACAAGTCATTAAGGGGCATAATTCCCCCATGCTGGCTGAGGAATTCTGGGAGTTGAAGTCCACGAGTCATAAAAGAGCCAAGTTTGAAAACCATTGGACTAGATCAGGGGTGGGGAACCTTGGCTCTTTTATGACTCGTGGACTTCAACTCCCAGAATTCCTGAGCCAGCCATGCTGAGGAGAAATGGAGAGGTTTCCATGCGGAGCCAGGCCAGCGCAGGAATTCTGGGAGTTGAAGTCCACAAGTCATGAAGGGGCCATAGTTCCCCCATGCTGGCTGAGGAATTCTGGGAGTTGAAGTCCACAAGTCATGAAGGGGCCATAGCTCCTCCATGCTGGCTGAGGAATTCTGGGAGTTGAAGTCCACAAGTCATGAAGGGGCCATAGTTCCCCCATGCTGGCTCAGGAATTCTGGGAGTTTAAGTCCGCGTGTCATGAAGGGGCCAAGGTTGCCTACCCTGGTCTAGATAAAATAATTCAGAGGCGTCTCCAGAGGGTTAGAGTTATTAAAGGCAGGTCAAAGTTGAAGTCCACCTGTCCTCATGTTGCCAAGATGGAGAAACACTGCATTAGACATATATTATTACTATTATTATTATTGTTGTTGTTGTTGTTGTTTTGTTGTTGTTGTTGTTGTTACTACTACTACTACTACTACTACTACTACTACTATTATTGAAGCCAGCCCGGCGTCCTCACTTTGCAGAGAGAAGGGTGGCGAACGCATTTAAATCAACCGATAAATAATAATTAATGTGTGTGTGTGTGTGTGTGTGTGTGTGTTGCTTTGCAAAACGGACCCCTTGTCCCGCTCTCCTTTCAGCCAGCCCACGATCGACTCTCTTGCTCCTACGAGGCCAATCGGAGCCCTTGGCTGATCCTGCAGCCTCTGAGAAAGGAAGTTTTGCACCCGCAGCCTGAGCTGACCCTGTACCACGACTTCGTCAGCCCGTCGGAGGCGGAGAAGATCAAGGCCCTGGCAGCTCCGGGGGTACGTGGTGCCTCGGCGGGCTGCTCTTCTTTAGCATTTCTCCTGCTGTCAAGGTGCAGGTAGACCTGGACTTACGGCCACCACGGAGCCCAAAATTTAGGTCGCTAAGTGAGACATTTGTGGAGTCAGTTTTGCCCCATTTTATAACGGCGGTTCAGCGAATCGCTCCAGTTGTTAAGTGAGCAACACCGTTGTTAAATAAACTCGGCTTCCCCCATTGACTTGGCTTGTGAGAAGGTTGCAAAAAGGGATCACATGATCCGGGGACATTGCAACCGTCTTAAGTACATGTCAGTTTCCAAGCATTTGGATTTTGATCACATGATCACTGGGATGTTGCAAAGGTCGTATGTGAAAAATGTTAAGTCCCTTTTTTCAGTGCCATTGTAACTTGGAACGGTCACTAAGGGAACCGCTGTAAGGCGAGGACTACCTGTCATTCATTTAGCGACCGTTCAGAGTTACCATGGCACTCAAAAATGTTATTTATGATTTTTTTCACATTTACGACCATTGCAGAATCCCTAGAATGACACAATCGATTCAGATGCTTGTCAACTCGTACTTATGTCGGTCGCGATATCCCGGTGTCGTGGGATCGCTTTTTGTGTCGTTCTGACAAGCAAAGTCAGTGAGGGAAGCTGGATTCGCTTAACGAGCATGTTACTAACTTAACAACTGCAGTGATTCATTTAATAATGCTGCAAAAAACGTCACAAAGTGGAACAAAACTCGCTTAGCAACTGTCCTGTGTAGCCACAGACCTTTTGGGTTCATTTGACGTCACAATTCGAGGACTCCCTGTAAGTGAATCTTAGTTCTGGATCCGGTCAGTTTCTCCTTTTTCATGAATTGGCAAAATTCTCCTTGTTCATTTTTTCCAAAGCTGTTAAGGCTAATTGAACATGAGAAGGTAGTTTCTCCCCAAGGATAGATAGAGAGATAGAGATAGAGATAGATAGATAGATAGATAGATAGATAGATAGAGAGAGAGAGAGAGAGAGAGAGAGAGAGAGAGAGAGAGAGAGAGAGAGAGAGAGAGAGAGAGAGAGAGAGAGAGAGATGCATTTTGAGGCCTATTTCTCCTGTGTTTTGCATAGTTTCTCTTCTCTTTTATGCATATTCTTAATGTAACACCTGTCATGGTTCCGACAGATGAAACTCTTCAAAAGAACTTCGAAGCATTGTTTACCTTAAAGAATCTTTTATTCAAGTAGCATAATATCAGCACTACATAATCGAAGCCAAAGACTGAATTCCCCTCCCCAGAGCACATAGTATCAAAGCACAATTCCCTCCTCCAATTGACGGTCATAAATCACATTCCCCAATTAGTTTGAAATGCAGGCTTTCCCCTCCAGTTCTCCAGCCCACCAATTCTTATCATCTCTTATTTCAATCACCTTGGTTCTCACACTAGGTTCAGCATTGTTATGTCTGGCTAAACTCTCATGCACATCCCTCCCTCTGGCATCATCTAACTCTAAAAGCGAAAAGGGAAAATGATGGCTACATTTCCATCTGTTGTCAATGCAAAATATTCCGATGTTAGCAGCATTGCTAATACCTCTTCCCATCCCTGCAAAGCTTGAAGCGGTTTACGTTCAAACCATTAAAATCCAAATGGTGTGATTAAAGCATTGGAGAAATGAAAAGATTCCTTTGAAAAGATTGGGAGGAGGGACGAAAAATCAGAAAGGAATAAAATAAAATAAATTAATAAAATAAAATAATAAAATAAAATAAAATAATAAAACAAAATAAAATATTAAAATAAAATAAAATAATAAAATAAAATAAAAGATAAAATAATAAAATAAAATAAAAGATAAAATAAAATAAAAGATAAAAAAATAAAATAAAATAATAAAATAAAATGAAATGAAATAAAATAAAAATAATAAAATAAAATAAATAATAAAATAAAATAATAAAATAAAATAAATAAAATAAAATAATAAAATAAAATAAAATGAAATAAAAATAATAAAATAAAATAAAATAATAAAATCAAATCAAATAAAATAGTAAGTAAATAAGTGAATAAGTGAACGAATGAATGAATGAACGAATAAACAAACCAGAAAGAAACAAATCATGTAAGTTCTGTTAACCAGGTCATGTAGTGCTTGACTTATATGACCCCAACTGAGATCCAAAATTTCTGTCTCTAAGCAAGACAAGTCGTTAAGTGAGTTTTCCCCCATTTTGCGACCTTCCTTGTGACGGTTGTTAAGTGAATCGCTGCCGCTGTTGAGTGAGTCACACCGTTGATAAGTGAGTCCGGCTTCCCCCGTTGTCTTGGCTTACCAAGAGGTTGCAAAAGAGGATCATGTGACTCCCAGGACACTAAAACTGTCATAAGTCCATGCCAGTTGCTAAACATCTTTGATGATGACGTGAACCCTGGGGATGCTGCAATGGTTGTAAGGGGAGAAAACCGTCATTAAGTCCCTTTTCTCGGCGATGTTTTCCCTTAGAGTGGTCACTAAATGTCCCTTCCCCCTCGCTTTCCTCTCCTCTCCTCTCTCCCTCATTCCTCTTTTTCTCCAGTTGCAGAGATCAGTGGTGGCTTCGGGGGAGAAACAGGAAGAAGCAGACTATCGGATAAGTCAGAGGTAAGATGGGTGGACTTCAACTCCCAGAATTCCCCAGCCAGTAATTTCTTCCCCCTTTCCTTTTTCTCCTCCTCTTTCTTCCCTCCCTTTTTTTCTCCTTTCCTTCTTTTCCTCCTTCCTTCCTTCCTTGCTCTTTTCTTCCTTCTTCTTCCCTTTCCTCTCTCCTCCTCTCCTCTCCTCTTTTCTTTCCTTCCTTCCTTCCCTCCCTCCTTTGCTTTCCTTCCATTTCCCTTTCCCCTTCCTTCCTTCCTATCTTCCTTCCTCCCTCCCTCTCCCTACTTCCCTCCCTTCTTTGCTTTCCTTCCATTTCCTTTTCCCCTTCCTTCTTTATCTTCCTTCCTTCCTCCCTTTCTTTCATCTTTTCTTTCTATTCCTCCCTCCCTCCTTTGCTTTCCTTCCTTTTCCTTTCCGCCTTCCTCCTTTCCTTCTTTTCCTCCTTCCTTCCTTTCTTGCTCTTTCCTTCCTTCATTCTCCTTCTTCCCTTTCCCCTCCCCTCCTCTCATCTTTTCCTTCCTTCCTTCCTTCCTTCCTTCCTTCCTCCTTCCCTCCATCTTTTGCTTTCTTTCCGTTTCCTTTTCCCCTTCCTTCCTTCCTCCCTTCCTTCCTTTCATCTCTTCTTTCTATTCTTTCCTTCCTCCCTCCTTTGCTTTCCTTCCTTTTCCTTTCCCCCTTCCTCCTTTCCTATCTTCCTTCCTTCCTATTTTCCTTCCTTCCTCCCTTTCTTTCACCTCTTCTTTCTATTCCCCCCTCCCTCCCTCCTTTGCTTTCCTTCCTTTTCCTTTTCCCTTCCTCCTTTCCTACCTTCCTTCCTTCCTTCCTATTTTCCTTCTTTCCTCCCTCCCTCCCTTTCTTTCATCTCTTCTTTCTATTCCTTCCTTCCTCCCTCCCTCATTTGCTTTCCTTCCTTTTCCTTTCCCCCTTCCTCCTTTCCTATCTTCCTTCCTTCCTCCCTCCCTCCCTTTCTTTCACCTCTTCTTTCTATTCCCCCCTCCCTCCCTCCTTTGCTTTCCTTCCTTTTCCTTTTCCCCTCCCTCCTTTCCTATCTTCCTTCCTTCCTATTTTCCTTCCTTCCTCCCTTTCTTTCATCTCTTCTTTCTATTCCTCCCTCCCTCCTTTGCTTTCCTTCCTTTTCCTTTTCCCTTCCTCCTTTCCTACCTTCCTTCCTTCCTATTTTCCTTCCTTCCTCCCTCCCTCCCTTTCTTTCATCTCTTCTTTCTATTCCTTCCTTCCTCCCTCCCTCCTTTGCTTTCCTTCCTTTTCCTTTCCGCTTTCCTCCTTTCCTATCTTCCTTCCTCCCTCCCTCCCTTTCTTTCACCTCTTCTTTCTATTCCCCCCTCCCTCCCTCCCTCCTTTGCTTTCCTTCCTTTTCCTTTCCCCCTCCCTCCCTCCCTCCCTCCCTCCCTCCCTTCCTTCCTTCCTTCCTTCCTTCGCTCAGTACGAGAGCGGGCAGCTCACCCTCTCCTCCCCTTCCTTCTCCTCCTCCTTTTCCAGTTCTCCAACCATTGTTTCAAAATCTGCCTTTTTTCGTTCTTCCTGAGATACAGACAGCCAGTCTGGCGGGGTCTGTACCCCAAAACTGCCCGAGCCGCCCCTTTCCTTGGCCTGCCTTTGCACAGGCACCTTCACGGCGGGGGAAAGTTCGCCCTTTCTGAATGACCTTCCACGTCTACATGATTATAAAGCGGCTGTCTGTTTTTTCCTTCCTTATGACTCTTTCTCCGGAGGGCCCGGGTCTGTCTGAGTTGAAGGGAAATGACTTCCGACGGCCTCTGGAGAGGCCAAGGAAAGTGGGGAAAAACACAGATCAAGTTGCTAGAGTTGCACAGCAGCCCCTAAAAATAAGTTCCATGATCTCACCGCTGAATTTTTTGCAGCCGGTGGAGGAAAAAAAACAAACAAACCTTAAGTGCTTCTCCAGCTACGGAGAGAACGGAGGACTTAACTCTTCTCTCGCCTCGGATGCTCTGTAGAAAAAGAGATCTGGTTAGAACTGGTCCCGTTGAAGTCCTTTAAACGCCGATTAGCCCTATATGTGGGAATGGCTGTTAGGTGGAAGTTTGTTAGTGGATGTTTTCAGATAATTATTATTATTATTTTAAAAAACTGCTTCTTCTGCACCCTGGTAACTTTCTCCTCCTTCTCTTTCTTCTTTCTCCTTCTCCCTTTTTTTCTCTTTCTCCTTTCCCCACTCCTCCTCTTCCTCCTCCTCCCATTCTCTTTCTCTTCCACTCCGCAAACCCCCCTCCCTTCTAGCACTGATGTTGTTACCTAGTTGGGTCATGAAACGTCTGCAAGAAAACAACCAACTCAGAGAGCACCAAGGAGCCCACCAGTCCTTCCTTCCTTCCTTCCTTCCTTCCTTCCTTCCTTCCTTCCTTCCTTCCTTCCTTCCTCTTCCTCCTCCTCCTCCTCCCTTCTAGCACTGATGATGTCCCCTAGTTGGGTCATGAAACGTCTGCAAGAAAACCACCAAGCTCAGAGAGCACCAAGGACCCCAGACTTCTCCTCCTCCTCCTCCTCCTGTCCACCCACCCCCTTCCTTCTAGCTCTGATGTTGTTACCTAGTTGGGTCATGAAACGTCTGCAAGAAAACAACTATGCTCAGAAAGCACCAAGGACCCCACAGTCCTTCCTCCTCTTCCTCCTCCTCCTCCTCCTCCTCCTCCTCCTCTCCACCCCCCCTCCCTTCTAGCACTGATGATGTCCCCTAGTTGGGTCATGAAACGTCTGCAAGAAAACAACCCACCTTAGAGGGCACCAAGGACCCCACAGTTCTTCCTTCCTTCCTTCCTTCCTTTCTTCCTTCCTTCCTTCTTTCCTTCCTTCCTTCCTTCTCCTCCCTTCTAGCACTGATGATGTTCCCTAGTTGGGTCATGAAACGTCTGCAAGAAAACAACTATGCTCAGAAAGCACCAAGGACCCCACAGTCCTTCCTCCTCTTCCTCCTCTTCCTCCTCCTCCTCCTCCTCCTCCTCCTCCTCCTCCTCCTCCTCCTCCTCTCCACCCCCCCTCCCTTCTAGCACTGATGATGTCCCCTAGTTGGGTCATGAAACGTCTGCAAGAAAACAACCCAGCTCAGAGAGTACCAAGGACCCCACAGTTCTTCCTTCCTTCCTTCCTTCCTTCCTTCCTTCCTTCCTTCCTTCCTTCCTTCCTTCCTTCCTTCCTTCTAGCACTGATGATGTTCCCTAGTTGGGTCATGAAACGTCTGCAAGAAAACAAGCAAGCTCAGAGAGTATGAAGGACCCCACGGTCATTCTTCTCTTCTTCCTCCTCCTCCTCCTCCTCCTCTCCACCCACCCCTCTCCCTTCTAGCACTGATGATGTTCCCTAGTTGGGTCACGAAATGTCTGCAAGAAAACCACCCAGCTCAGAGAGCACCAAGGACCCCACAGTCCTTCCTCCTCCTCCTTCCCCCCCCCCTTGATTAGAGTTATGGATTAAGTCAGAATAGCAGAATAACAGAACGGCCAAGTTGGAAGGGACCTTGGAGATCTTCTAGACCATCTACTATCGCGGACAGATTCCAGTCTCTCCTTGAAAACCTCCCGTGTTGAACCACCCACCACATCTGGAGGCAAAAGCCGTCCCAAGTCATTAAATTGCTCTCTGGGGGAACCCAATTTTGTTAACTCACTGTCGGACTGCGGCTGTCGCTGGATCTTTTTCAGTGCTTGGCTGAAAGACAGCGTGGATCCCGTGATCGGGGCCTTGGGTCGGCGGGCTGCGGCCTTAACGGGCCTGAATACCCAGCACCCTTACGCGGAATACCTCCAGGTGGTCAACTATGGGTTGGGAGGCCACTACGAGCCCCACTTCGACCACGCGACGGTGAGTAAACCCCTTGCAAAACAATTGCATGTGGAAACAGCCTTTAGTAATAGTAGTAAAGTTGGAAGGGACCTTGGAGGTCATCTAGTCCAACCCCCTGCTCAGGCAGGAAACCCTACACCATTTCGGACAAAGGGCTGTCCAGTCTCTTCTTAAAAACTTCCAGTGTTGGAGCATTTACTGCTTCTGGAGGCAGGTGGTTCCACTGATTAATTGTTCTCACTGTCAGGAAGTTTCTCTGTAGTTCTAGGTTGCTTCTCTCCTTGATGAGTTTCCATCCGTTGCTTCTTGTCCTGCCTTCAAGTGCTTTGGAGAATAGCTTGACTCCCTCTTCTTTGGGGCAGCCCCTGAGATACTGGAATGCTGCTATCATGCCCCCCCTCGTCCTTCTCTTCATTAAACTAGACATAGCAATTCCAGCAACCATTCCTTATATGTTTTAGCCTCCAGTCCCCTAATCACTTTTGTTGCTCTTCTCTGCACTCTTTCTAGAGTCTCAACATCTTTTTGACATCGTGGTGACCAAAACTGGATGCCGTATTCCAAGTGTGGCCTTACCAAGGCATTGAAGAGTGGTATTAATACTTCACATGATCTTGATTCTGTCCCTCTGTTAATGCAGCCTAGCACTGTGTTGGCCTTTTTGGCAGCTGCAGCACACTGCTGGCTCATATTTAGGTGATTGTCTACTAGGACTCCGAGGTCCCTCTCACAGTTACTACTATTGAGCAAGGCGCCACCTATGCTGTACTTGTGCATTTGTTTTTTTTTGCCTTAAATGTAGAACCTTGCTTTTTTCACCCTTGAATTTCATTTTGTTAGTTAGTGCCCAGTGTTCAAGTCTTTTCCATCTTCAGATGCAACAATAGCCAGGCTTAATCTGTAACCAAAGAGTTTCCCAAAAGGGAAGAAAAAAGGAAGATCGGTGTAAAAAACCAGAAAGATGTCAGAAAGCACCAGACTAGGAACCAGATTTGAGAGATTTAGTTCTGCATTAAGCACGAAAGCCAGCTGGGGGAGTTTGGGCCAATCAGCAGGATAAGGCGAGTTCTAGACCCGCCTTAGCCAAGATGTGGCCCAATCACCAGGAAAGGATGACTTCTCATCCCACTTTAGGCCTGAAAGCCAGCTGGGTGACTGCGCCAATCACTAGGAGGTGGTGAGTTCTAGTCCTGCCTTATGCATGAAAGCCAGCTGGGTGACTTTGGGCCAATCACTAGGAGGTGGTGAGTTCTAGTTCCGCCTTAGGCATGAAAGCCAGCTGGGTGACTGGACCAATGGTGGTGAGTTCTAATTCTGCCTTAGGCACGAAAGCCAGCTGGGTGACTTTGGGCCAATCACTAGGAGACGGTGAGTTCTAGCCACACCTTAACCAAGAAAGTGGACTGCGTGACTTTGGGCTAATCACTAGGAGGTGGGGAGTTCTAGTCCTGCCTTAGGCATGAAAGCCAGTTGTGTGACGTTGGGCCAATCATCTTGAGGTGCTGAGTTCTAGTCCTGCCTTAGGCATGAACGTGGATTGGGTGACTTTGGGCCAATCACCAGGAGATGGGGAGTTCTAGTCCTGCCTTAGGCATGAAAATGGACTGCTTGACTTTGGGTCAATCACCGGGAGGTGCTGAGTTCTAGTCCCGCCTTAGGCATGAAAGGCGACTGGGTGATTTTGGGCCAATCATCTTGAGGTGCTGAGTTCTAGTCCCGCCTTAGGCATGAAAGCCAGCTGGATGGCTTTGGGCCAATCATCTTGAGGTGCTGAGTTCTAGTCCTGCCTTAGACCTGAATACAGCTGGGTGACTTAAGCCCAGTCCCTCTCTTTCAGCCCAACCTCTCCAGGTTGTTGTGGGGAAAATTGGAGGAAGAAGAAATATGGTGTATGTTCGTTACCTTAATTACTTATAAAAAAATAATAAAAGTGGGATTAAAAAAATAATGGTTATGTTAAGAATTGACCCATACAATACAAGCATTGTAAACTCCATCGAATGGCTGATCTTGCAACAAGCTGCTCCCAAAAAAATCTCATTTTTTTTCCTTCTGATTCAGTCCAGAAAAAGCCCCCTGTATCGGATGAAATCTGGAAATCGAATAGCTACGTTGATGATCTATGTGAGTTTTTAAATCTATTTTTCTTCCTTCCTTCCTTCCTTCCTTCCTTCCTTCTTTCTTTCTTTCTTTCTTTCTTGGGCATTCATGGCAGACTTAGGGGTGCAAGAGATTGCTGAAGATTCTGTGTTCAAGTTCCAAGCAAAAGGGCACGCCCACCATCACTCTATTCTATTCTATTCTATTCTATTCTATTCTATTCTATTCTATTCTGTATTTCTGTTTTGTTCTGTTCTGTTCTGTTCCATTCTATTCCATTTTGTATTTCTATTCTATTCTATTCTGTATTTCTTTTCTTTCCTATTCTATTCTATTCTATTCTATTCTATTCTATTCTATTCTATTCTATTCTATTCTGTATTTCTATTTTGTTCTGTTCTGTTCTGTTCTGTTCTATTTTATTTTACTCTATTCTATTCTATTCTATTCTATTCTGTATTTCTATTCTTTTCTATTCTATTCTTTTATTTTCTATCCTGCATTTCATTTCTATTCTATTCTGTATTTCTATTTTGTTCTGTTCTGTTCTATTCTATTCTATTTTGTATTTCTATTCTACTCTATTCTGTATTTCTATTCTTTTCTATTCTATTCTTTTATTTTCTACCCTGTATTTCTATTCTATTCTATTCTATTCTATTCTATTCTATTCTATTCTATTCTATTCTATTCTATTCTATATTTCTATTCTATTCTGTTCTATTCATATACTTTGAAAGGTGTTTGGGGACCCCCTGATATGAACGAACCCCCTACTCTAATTAATGTTGATTGTATTACCATACAACCCACCCACCCCAACAGGGGCTACTGAGACCAGAATTGTGAATTAGGGCATTAGGAGTTGTGGGGACTCCATCACGGGAGGTTTTCAATAAAGATTGGGCAACCATTTGCCTGGAATGGTATGGGATCTCCTGGCTTGAGCGGCGGAGGGGGGGGAGGGTGGACTAGAAGTCCTCCAAGGTCCCTTCTAGCTATTCTAGGATTCATCCTTTCTATTGTCTCTTTTTGCTTAGCTGAGTTCAGTAGAAGCCGGAGGATCGACTGCCTTCATTTATGCCAATCTGAGCGTGCCGGTTGTGAAGGTGAGTCACTTCCTGGTGGGCGATTCCCCTCCTGGCCAGTTTTCATCCTGGGGAGTCAAAACCTGACTTTGTCCTCAGATCTGCTTTCTGGCAAAAATGTCCCTATCAGGGTCAGAGCAGCCCTGTCATTCGTTCGTTCGTCCGTTCACTAGTGCCTTTATCCATTCCCTCAGTTACTCGCTCCTTTGTGCATTCGTTCACTCGTTCTTTGCTCATTCATTCACTCTCACTCACTCATTCACTCATTCACTAATTCATTCATTCTTTGCTCATTCATTCACTCTCACTCATTCACTTATTCACTATATTAATTCATTCACTCATTCACGCATTCACTAATTCATTCACTCACTCATTCATTCACGCATTCACTAATTCATTCACTCATTCTTTGCTCATTCATTCACTCACTCACTCATTCACTCATTCATTTTGCTCATTCATTCACTCATTCACTATATTCATTCATTCACTCGTTCTTTGCTCATTCATTCACTCTCACTCATTCATTCACTCACATTAATTCATTCGTTGCTCATTCATTCACTCTCATTCACTTATTCACTATATTCATTTATTCACTCGTTCTTTGCTCATTCATTCACTCTCACTCACTCATTCACTCATTCACTAATTCATTCGTTGCTCATTCATTCACTCTCACTCATACTTATTCACTATATTCATTCATTCACTCGTTCTTTGCTCATTCATTCATTCACTCACTCATTCACTCACTCATTCACACATTCACTAATTCATTCATTCTTTGCTCATTCACTCACTCTCACATTCACTTATTCACTATATTCATTCATTCACTCATTCACACATTCACTAATTCATTCACTCACTAATTCATTCACTCATTCACTAATTCATTCACTCATTCTTTGCTTATTCACTCACTCACTCATTCATTTACTTATTCACTAATTCATTCACTCTTTTATTCATTCACTCACTCATTCACGCATTCCCCGTCTCTCATTAATTCATTCATTCACTCATTCTTTGCTCATTCATTTACTCTCATTCACTCACTCACTCATTCACATTCACTAATTCATTCATTCATTCATTCATTCATTCATTCACTCATTCATTGACTTGTTCACTAATTCATTCATTCAATCATTCTTTGCTCATTCACTCTCTCATTCATTGACTTGTTCACTAATTCATTCACTCACTCATTCACACATTCCCCAAGTCCCTCATTAATTAATTCATTCACTCATTCTTTGCTCATTCATTCACTCTCATTCACTCACTTACTCGTTCATTCACTTATTCACTAATTCATTCACTCTCATTCATTTACTCATTCACGCATTCACATTAATTCATTCATCTTTGCTCATTCACTCACTCACTCATTCACTAATTCATTCACCCTCATTCATGCATTCACTCATTCACTCATTCATTCATGCATTCTCTCACTCTCCTTCATGCATTCACTAATTCATTCACTCATTCCTTTACTCACTCATTCACACATTCACTACTGAATTCATTCACTCATTCTTTGCTCATTCATTCACTCATTCACGCATTCACTAACTTACTCATTAATTCACTCATTCTTTGCTCATTTACTCTCACTCATTCCCTTATTCACACATTCATTCATTCATGCATGCATTCATTCATTCACTCGCTCAGCGTGCAGGCCGTCCATCTCCCCTATAAGGTGACTCTCACCGTGACATTTTCGAACACCCGCCTCTCCCCGTTTCCCCCCCCACACGTGGCCTAGCATGGTTTGGGGGCCACTACCCTGTGGAACCCCCCCCAGCCCCTTCTGGTCTCTTTTGAAGAACGCGGCTCTGTTCTGGTGGAACCTGCGTAAGAACGGGCAAGGGGACGAGGACACCCTCCATGCTGGATGCCCAGTCTTGGCCGGAGACAAGTGGGGTGAGCAAGTGGGGCGTCCCCCTTTCCCCCCTACCCCCAAACTCCTGTCTTGCTGCAGCTACGGAGGAAACGCTGCGGATGGCAGGACCCTCCAAGCTCAGATGCCCTCTATTACTTTGCGGGGGGAGGCTGGCACCCGATCAAGCATTGCCAGTGCAGGTAGTCCTGGACTTACGGCCACAATGGAGCCCAAAGTTTCTGTTGCTAAGCGAGACCTTGGTTAAGCGAGTTTTTGCCCCATTTCTTGTCACGGTTATTCAACGAATCCCTGTAGTGGTTAAGTTAGTAAGACAGTTGTTAAGTCAAGCTGGCTTCCCCATCGACTTGGCTTGTGGGAAAGTCACGAAGCAAAGTCACGTGACACCCCACCCCCCCCGACGCTGCGACCGTCATAAATACGAAGCGGTTGCCAAGGGACTGCATTTTCATCACGTGACCCTGGGGAGGCCGCAGCGGTTCTTAAATGTGAAAAAAAGGGCATTAAGTCCCTGTTTCCAATGCCGTTGTAATTTTGGTCACTAAAGGAACTGTTGGAAGTTGAGGACTTTTGTTTATTATGCGGCAAAGTAGTCCTTCAACACCCAGAATTCCCCTAGCCAGCATAGCTCGGGGATTGTGGGAACTGAAGCCTGCTTAGCTGGCTGGGGAATTCTGGGAGTTGAAGGCAGCATATTTGCGACTTGCCGAGCTCGACAAATGCTGCCATAACCATTTATGTTGGTCTGGATCCACCTGTAGCTTCTTAAGATAGATTAATTTCAATGCCTTTTTTTGGAAAGGATGGTGGGTAATTTCCAGCTTAATCGGCACCAGCATATTCCCAGGATCCCGTCAACCAGCACTGTGGATTTCAGCTCCCAGAAAACACCCCCCCATCCAAAATGGGTGGCCTGCAACTCCCAGAATTACCCAATGGGCATGAGTGGATTTCAGCTTTCAGAATCCCCTGCCAGAATGGATGGACTTCAACTCATGCTGGCTGTGGAATTCTGGGAAATGAAGTCCACAGATCTTCAGACTGCTAAGGTGGAGAGAGATTGGAGTAGGAGATAGTTGAGCCGTTCAGGCTTCAGGAGTCCTTATATTGATTTATATCACTGGTTCTCAACCTTTTTAATGCCGCGACCCCCAACCGGTCGTAAGTCGAGGACTACTCAACCGGTCGTAAGTCGAGGACTACTCAACTGGTGCAGCACCGTTTGCAGAATGGGACTTTTGGCGGGCTCAGCAGGGCAGAGACAGCCTGGACAATTCCTGTTGGCTTTTGAAAGCCAATAGAATTAGACTCTATTCAAGAGAATCTATTCTATTGGCTTTCAAAAGCCAATAGAAGAAAAGGGAGTAGCACAGCTAAGGAAAAGGGGGGGAAAAAATTGCGGACTGCGTTGTTTGGCAACCCCTGTGAAATGGTCGTTTGACCCCAAATAGGGTCCCGACCCACAGGTTGAGAACCACTGATTTATATGGACAATCACCTATCTGAGATGGTATAGGAAGTGGAATTTTCCTCCCATGGGATTTTCCCATGTATTTTACCAGGAAACGTAGATAGGGCAGCCTAGAAAAGTCAGTGCCCCCCTAACCATACCCAAACACTCCGAGTTTGTTGGCGATGTCCATTTTGCTCTATGAGTCCATGGTCATCTAACCCTAACCCTAAGTGGAATTTTCCTCCCATGGGATTTTTCCATGTATTTTACCAGGAAACGTAGATAGGGCAGCCTAGAAAAGTCAGTGCCCCCCTAACCATACCCAAACACTCCGAGTTTGTTGGCGATGTCCATTTTGCTCTATGAGTCCATGGTCATCTAACCCTAACCCTAAGTGGAATTTTCCTCCCATGGGATTTTTCCATGTATTTTACCAGGAAACGTAGATAGGGCAGCCTAGAAAAGTCAGTGCCCCCCTAACCATACCCAAACACTCCGAGTTTGTTGGCGATGTCCATTTTGCTCTATGAGTCCATGGTCATCTAACCCTAACCCTAAGTGGAATTTTCCTCCCATGGGATTTTCCCATGCATTTTACCAGGAAACGTAGATAGCGCAGCCTACAAAGGTCAGTGCCCTCCTAACCATACCCAAGCACTCCGGGTTTGTTGGCGATGTCCATTTTGCTCTATGAGTCCATGATCACCTAACCCTAACCCTAAGTGGAATTTTCCTCCAATGGGATTTTCCCATGTATTTTATCAGGAAACGTAGATAGGGCAGCCTAGAAAAGTCAGTGCCCCCCTAACCATACCCAAGCACTCCAAGTTTGTTGGTGATGTCCATTTTGCTCTATGAGTCCATGGTGACCTAACCCTAACCCTAAGTGGAATTTTCCTCCAATAGGATTTTCCCATGTATTTTACCAGGAAACGTAGATAGGGCAGCCTAGAAAAGTCAGTGCCCCCCTAACCATACCCAAACACTCCGAGTTTGTTGGCGATGTCCATTTTGCTCTATGAGTCCATGGTCATCTAACCCTAACCCTAAGTGGAATTTTCCTCCCATGGGATTTTTCCATGTATTTTACCAGGAAACGTAGATAGGGCAGCCTAGAAAAGTCAGTGCCCCCCTAACCATACCCAAACACTCCGAGTTTGTTGGCGATGTCCATTTTGCTCTATGAGTCCATGGTCATCTAACCCTAACCCTAAGTGGAATTTTCCTCCCATGGGATTTTCCCATGTATTTTACCAGGAAACGTAGATAGGGCAGCCTAGAAAAGTCAGTGCCCCCCTAACCATACCCAAACACTCCGAGTTTGTTGGCGATGTCCATTTTGCTCTATGAGTCCATGGTCACCTAACCCTAACCCTAAGTGGAATTTTCCTCCCATGGGATTTTCCCATGCATTTTACCAGGAAACGTAGATAGCGCAGCCTACAAAGGTCAGTGCCCTCCTAACCATACCCAAGCACTCCGGGTTTGTTGGCGATGTCCATTTTGCTCTATGAGTCCATGATCACCTAACCCTAACCCTAAGTGGAATTTTCCTCCAATGGGATTTTCCCATGTATTTTATCAGGAAACGTAGATAGGGCAGCCTAGAAAAGTCAGTGCCCCCCTAACCATACCCAAGCACTCCAAGTTTGTTGGTGATGTCCATTTTGCTCTATGAGTCCATGGTGACCTAACCCTAACCCTAAGTGGAATTTTCCTCCAATAGGATTTTCCCATGTATTTTACCAGGAAACGTAGATAGGGCAGCCTAGAAAAGTCAGTGCCCCCCTAACCATACCCAAACACTCCGAGTTTGTTGGCGATGTCCATTTTGCTCTATGAGTCCATGGTCATCTAACCCTAACCCTAAGTGGAATTTTCCTCCCATGGGATTTTTCCATGTATTTTACCAGGAAACGTAGATAGGGCAGCCTAGAAAAGTCAGTGCCCCCCTAACCATACCCAAACACTCCGAGTTTGTTGGCGATGTCCATTTTGCTCTATGAGTCCATGGTCATCTAACCCTAACCCTAAGTGGAATTTTCCTCCCATGGGATTTTCCCATGTATTTTACCAGGAAACGTAGATAGGGCAGCCTAGAAAAGTCAGTGCCCCCCTAACCATACCCAAACACTCCGAGTTTGTTGGCGATGTCCATTTTGCTCTATGAGTCCATGGTCATCTAACCCTAACCCTAAGTGGAATTTTCCTCCCATGGGATTTTTCCATGTATTTTACCAGGAAACGTAGATAGGGCAGCCTAGAAAAGTCAGTGCCCCCCTAACCATACCCAAACACTCCGAGTTTGTTGGCGATGTCCATTTTGCTCTATGAGTCCATGGTCATCTAACCCTAACTCTAAGTGGAATTTTCCTCCCATGGGATTTTTCCATGTATTTTACCAGGAAACGTAGATAGGGCAGCCTAGAAAAGTCAGTGCCCCCCTAACCATACCCAAACACTCCGAGTTTGTTGGCGATGTCCATTTTGCTCTATGAGTCCATGGTGACCTAACCCTAACCCTAAGTGGAATTTTCCTCCAATAGGATTTTCCCATGTATTTTACCAGGAAACGTAGATAGGGCAGCCTAGAAAAGTCAGTGCCCCCCTAACCATACCCAAACACTCCGAGTTTGTTGGCGATGTCCATTTTGCTCTATGAGTCCATGGTCATCTAACCCTAACCCTAAGTGGAATTTTCCTCCCATCGGATTTTTCCATGTATTTTACCAGGAAACGTAGATAGGGCAGCCTAGAAAAGTCAGTGCCCCCCTAACCATACCCAAACACTCCGAGTTTGTTGGCGATGTCCATTTTGCTCTATGAGTCCATGGTCATCTAACCCTAACCCTAAGTGGAATTTTCCTCCCATGGGATTTTCCCATGTATTTTACCAGGAAACGTAGATAGGGCAGCCTAGAAAAGTCAGTGCCCCCCTAACCATACCCAAACACTCCGAGTTTGTTGGCGATGTCCATTTTGCTCTATGAGTCCATGGTCATCTAACCCTAACCCTAAGTGGAATTTTCCTCCCATGGGATTTTTCCATGTATTTTACCAGGAAACGTAGATAGGGCAGCCTAGAAAAGTCAGTGCCCCCCTAACCATACCCAAACACTCCGAGTTTGTTGGCGATGTCCATTTTGCTCTATGAGTCCATGGTCATCTAACCCTAACCCTAAGTGGAATTTTCCTCCCATGGGATTTTTCCATGTATTTTACCAGGAAACGTAGATAGGGCAGCCTAGAAAAGTCAGTGCCCTCCTAACCATACCCAAGCACTCCGGGTTTGTTGGCGATGTCCATTTTGCTCTATGAGTCCATGGTCACCTAACCCTAACCCTAAGTGGAATTTTCCTCCAATGGGATTTTCCCATGTATTTTATCAGGAAACGTAGATAGGGCAGCCTAGAAAAGTCAGTGCCTCCCTAACCATACCCAAGCACTCCAAGTTTGTTGGTGATGTCCATTTTGCTCTATGAGTCCATGGTCATCTAACCCTAACCCTAAGTGGAATTTTCCTCCCATGGGATTTTTCCATGTATTTTACCAGGAAACGTAGATAGGGCAGCCTAGAAAAGTCAGTGCCCCCCTAACCATACCCAAACACTCCGAGTTTGTTGGCGATGTCCATTTTGCTCTATGAGTCCATGGTCATCTAACCCTAACCCTAAGTGGAATTTTCCTCCCATGGGATTTTCCCATGTATTTTACCAGGAAACGTAGATAGGGCAGCCTAGAAAAGTCAGTGCCCCCCTAACCATACCCAAGCACTCCAAGTTTGTTGGTGATGTCCATTTTGCTCTATGAGTCCATGGTGACCTAACCCTAACCCTAAGTGGAATTTTCCTCCAATAGGATTTTCCCATGTATTTTACCAGGAAACGTAGATAGGGCAGCCTAGAAAAGTCAGTGCCCCCCTAACCATACCCAAACACTCCGAGTTTGTTGGCGATGTCCATTTTGCTCTATGAGTCCATGGTCATCTAACCCTAACCCTAAGTGGAATTTTCCTCCCATGGGATTTTTCCATGTATTTTACCAGGAAACGTAGATAGGGCAGCCTAGAAAAGTCAGTGCCCCCCTAACCATACCCAAGCACTCCAAGTTTGTTGGCGATGTCCATTTTGCTCTATGAGTCCATGGTCACCTAACTCTAACCCTAAGTGGAATTTTCCTCCCATGGGATTTTCCCATGCATTTTACCAGGAAACGTAGATAGCGCAGCCTACAAAGGTCAGTGCCCTCCTAACCATACCCAAGCACTCCGGGTTTGTTGGCGATGTCCATTTTGCTCTATGAGTCCATGGTCACCTAACCCTAACCCTAAGTGGAATTTTCCTCCCTTGGGATTTTCCCATGCATTTTACCAGGAAACGTAGATAGCGCAGCCTACAAAGGTCAGTGCCCTCCTAACCATACCCAAGCACTCCGGGTTTGTTGGCGATGTCCATTTTGCTCTATGAGTCCATGGTCATCTAACCCTAACCCTAAGTGGAATTTTCCTCCCATGGGATTTTCCCATGTATTTTACCAGGAAACGTAGATAGGGCAGCCTAGAAAAGTCAGTGCCCCCCTAACCATACCCAAACACTCCGAGTTTGTTGGCGATGTCCATTTTGCTCTATGAGTCCATGGTCATCTAACCCTAACCCTAAGTGGAATTTTCCTCCCATGGGATTTTTCCATGTATTTTACCAGGAAACGTATATAGGGCAGCCTAGAAAAGTCAGTGCCCCCCTAACCATACCCAAGCACTCCAAGTTTGTTGGTGATGTCCATTTTGCTCTATGAGTCCATGGTGACCTAACCCTAACCCTAAGTGGAATTTTCCTCCAATAGGATTTTCCCATGTATTTTACCAGGAAACGTAGATAGGGCAGCCTAGAAAAGTCAGTGCCCCCCTAACCATACCCAAACACTCCGAGTTTGTTGGCGATGTCCATTTTGCTCTATGAGTCCATGGTCATCTAACCCTAACCCTAAGTGGAATTTTCCTCCCATGGGATTTTTCCATGTATTTTACCAGGAAACGTAGATAGGGCAGCCTAGAAAAGTCAGTGCCCCCCTAACCATACCCAAGCACTCCAAGTTTGTTGGCGATGTCCATTTTGCTCTATGAGTCCATGGTGACCTAACCCTAACCCTAAGTGGAATTTTCCTCCAATAGGATTTTCCCATGTATTTTACCAGGAAACGTAGATAGGGCAGCCTAGAAAAGTCAGTGCCCCCCTAACCATACCCAAACACTCCGAGTTTGTTGGCGATGTCCATTTTGCTCTATGAGTCCATGGTCATCTAACCCTAACCCTAAGTGGAATTTTCCTCCCATGGGATTTTTCCATGTATTTTACCAGGAAACGTAGATAGGGCAGCCTAGAAAAGTCAGTGCCCCCCTAACCATACCCAAGCACTCCAAGTTTGTTGGCGATGTCCATTTTGCTCTATGAGTCCATGGTGACCTAACCCTAACCCTAAGTGGAATTTTCCTCCAATAGGATTTTCCCATGTATTTTACCAGGAAACGTAGATAGGGCAGCCTAGAAAAGTCAGTGCCCCCCTAACCATACCCAAACACTCCCGAGTTTGTTGGCGATGTCCATTTTGCTCTATGAGTCCATGGTCACCTAACCCTAACCCTAAGTGGAATTTTCCTCCCATGGGATTTTCCCATGCATTTTACCAGGAAACGTAGATAGCGCAGCCTACAAAGGTCAGTGCCCTCCTAACCATACCCAAGCACTCCGGGTTTGTTGGCGATGTCCATTTTGCTCTATGAGTCCATGGTCACCTAACCCTAACCCTAAGTGGAATTTTCCTCCAATGGGATTTTCCCATGTATTTTATCAGGAAACGTAGATAGGGCAGCCTAGAAAAGTCAGTGCCCTCCCAACCATACCCAAGTACTCTGAATTTGTTGGCGATGTCCATTTTGCTCTACAAGTTCATGGTGGCCTAACCCTAAGTGGAATTCTCCTCCAATGGGATTTTCCCGTGTATTTTACCAGGAAACATAGATAGGGCAGCCTAGAAAAGCAAGCATGGTCGTAAAACAGGGGCAAAACTCACATAACAACCATCTCACAGTGACGGAAAGTTTGGGCTCCATTGTGGTGGTAAAGCCAAGGACTGCGTGTTATAACGATGTAGGTTACACATGGCGTAAATGGCAGCTCTGCAAACGGGTGCGACATATCCATGCCCTCCTGATCCTTTGTGTGCTTCCTCTCTCCCCCCAGTGGCCAACAAGTGGTTCCACGAACACGGGCAGGAGTTCCACAGGCAGTGCAGCACCAACCCGGAGGAATAGCCACACACACACCCTCAGGGTGCTCGGCGGGGGCGTGACGACGACGAGGATGCGTCTTGCAGCTGGGTTGGGGATGCGTAAAGAAAATCTGAACATCTGGCAGAGGCCTGGAGGCAGAGATGGTTGGGGGAGCTGGGCAGAGTCAAGGCGGGTCCGAGTTTTATTTATTTATCTTGAGGACTAGCAGGTTGGGAGAAATAAAAAAGTTTGGGCTGCCGTGGAGAAGCCCACGCACGGGGGGGGGGGTACCAGGTCACTGAAGTGTCCTTGCCACCATCGCTCTCCCGAGACAAGGGATGAGAAGAGCCGGGGATATTATGGGATGTGCCCCCAAATGGCGGAAGTGGGTAGAGCTAGCGCTTGATTTACAACGGATCCCCAAAATGTCATTGCTGAGCAAGGCAGCTGTTAAGAGAATTGCACTCCATTTGACAGCCTTTGTTGCAGACGTTTCGTGACCCAGCTAGGGAACATCATCAGTGCAAACCCCCTTCGCTTCTAGCACTGATGATGTTAGGTAGTTGGGTCATGAAATGTCTGCAAGAAAAAACACCCAGCTCAGAGGGCACCAAGGACCCCACAGTCCTGCTCCTCCTCCTCCTCACACCCCACTCCCTTCTAGCACTGATGATGTTCCCTAGTTGGGTCATGAAACGTCTGCAAGAAAAACCACCAAGCCCAGAGGACACCAAGGACCCCACAGTCTGTCCTTCCTTCCTTCCTTCCTTCCTTCCTTCCTTCCTTCCTTCCTTCCTTCCTTCCTTCCTTCCTTCCTTCCTTCCTTCCTTTTCCTCCTAGCACTGATGAGGTTCCCTAGTTGGGTCATGAAACGTCTGCAAGAAAACCACCCAGCTCAGAGAGCAGCGAAGACCAGCCACAGTCTTCCTCCTCCGTCTCCTGCTTGAGCAGGGGGTTGGACTAGAAGACCTCCAAGGTCCCTTCCAACTCTGTTAAACTATTACTGTTACTCCTCCTCCTCCTGTCAAACCCCTTCTAGCACTGATGATGTTCCCTAGTTGGGTCATGAAATGTCTGCAAGAAAAACCACCAAGCCCAGAGGACACCAAGGACCCCACAGTCTGTCCTTCCTTCCTTCCTTTTCTCCTAGCACTGATGAGGTTCCCTAGTTGGGTCATGAAAGGTCTGCAAGAAAACCACCCAGCTTAGAGAGCACCAAGGATCCCACAGTCCTCCTCCTTCCACTGATGCTGTTCCCTAGTTGGGTCATGAAACGTCTGCAAGAAAAGCACCCAGCTCAGAGACCATCAGCCACACAGCCCTCCTCTTCCTCTTCCTCCTCTCCGTAAATCCCCCTCCCTTCTAGCACTGATGATGTTTGGGTAACGAAGCGTCTGTAAGAAAATTAACGGATCGACTTATTTTCTGTACACTTATATATTATATTATATTATGTGACGATTTATTGTCTGTAAGAAAATAAAAGGGGAGGGGCTCAACTTATTTCCAAAGGACAACTAAGCAAGGAGAGAAGCAACCTGGCATTAAGGAGAAATTTCCCGACAATGAGGACAATGAATCTGTGGAACAGCTTGCCACCAGAAGCTTCATCACTGGAGGTTTTTAAGAAGCGACTGGACAGCCTGTTGTCTAAATTGATATAGGGTCTGCTGCCTGAGCAGGGGGTTGGACTAGAAGACCTCCAAGGTCCCTTTTAACTCATTTATTTCTATTTTTCTGAATGATTTGCCTTCAGGAGCTGTGGGTGCTTCATCCCTGGAGGTTTTTAAGGAGAGACTGGACAGTCACTTGTCCGAAATGATGTAGGATTTCCAGACTCAACAGGTGGACAAAAACACCCAAATTCACTCTGTAACATCTGGTTGAACTCTGCGACAGACCGTAATTAAAAACACACACACACAGACTTATTTGCAGATTCTTTTCCACTTTATTTGAATTCAAGACACCCGCCCCTCAAAAAAAAAAAAAAAAAGGTTTGGCCACCAGAGGTGAAGAACAGGAAAAACAAGGCTTTGGGGGGTGGTGTGTATCTGTCTCAGTGTGTGTGTGTGTGTGTGTGTGTGTGTGTGTGTGTGTGTGTGTGTGTGTGTGTGTGTGTGTGTGTGTGTGTGTGTGTGTGTGTGTCTGTAACCACCCCTGAATCGTGCCTCTTCCGCAACACCCCCTCTCCGATTTTTTCCTTCTTCTCCTCCTTCTTTGTTCCCAAATAAGAAAGCAAAGCCTTGATGGATCTGGAATGGGAAGAAGAAGATTGGGCTGCGATGTTCTGGGGACGGCCAGCAATGCTAGGAAACATCTGGAAACCTTTTGTGGCTGTGGGGGGAAAAAAATGTGCTTGCATTCCTGGATCTAGAAGGTGGGGGGGGGGAGAGACAGCTTGACGAAGGATTAGCAAATGATTAAGCAGCCAGAAATTCACCAGGGGCGGCTTCCATTCCCGGTCGTGTTGTGCCAGACTTCCTAATACAGTGTTGGTCAACCTCGGCGGCTTTAAGACGGGTGGACTTCAACTCCCAGGATTCCTCAGCTGGCTGGGGAATTCTGGGAGTTGAAGTCCACCCACCTTAAAGCCACCGAGGTTGACCAACATTGCAGACCCCGAGAAGGCAATTCGCAATTCAAACATGCTGGGCTTGCAACCGAACAGAGCGGCTAGCCAGCCATTTTGGAAACCGCGCACCTGGTGCGTTGGAGGCGCCCTTCATGCTTGAGAGAATCAAACCATGGCTGTCTAAAAACCGTGGCCACTTAACAGACGAGCAGAGAGGGGGCGAAGTAAGGAAAGTTTGCCGAGACTTTTTTTTTTCCCCAGGCCAACATCCAGGATTGGCAGCCAGGGAGCAGTAAGGAAGAGACAAACCAGGATCTATGATGATGATCAAACTCGAAACATGTTTTTTTTTTTTCGCCTTCCGGGAAGGACGAAGGAGCCAGGATGAAGTGTCAGCGGGGAAGAAATGGAAACCCGAGCCGAGTCGGAGATGTGATTTTTGTGTCGATGGGTTCGGAGACCGGATGACGGGCGACGGGAAGGAGACGGGACATGCCACGGTGTGTCCGATGTCGGTTTATTTACAAGAGGCGCGGAAGGGACCGCCGGGGGTATTAACAAGCAGGAAAAACACTGCGAAAGGAACAGAAAAAGGGGAATGTCAACCTCCAGCCTCAAGTATCCAAATAAAAGCCCAGGATTATTTTCATTTCGGTTCCCAATTCTGTAATTTTAATATAGAAATGTACATTTGTATAGTGCAGGCAACCTTGGCTCTTTTATGACTCGTGGACCAACTCCCAGAATTCCTCAGCCAGCATGGGGGAACTATGGCCCCTTCATGACTCGCAGACTTCAACTCCCAGAATTCCCGAGCCAGCATGAGGGAAGTTTTGGCTCCTTCATGACTCGTGGACTTCAACTCCCAGAATTCCTCAGCCAGGATGGGGGAACTATGGCCCCTTCATGACTCGTGGACTTCAACTCCCAGAATTCCTGAGCCAGCATGAGGGAAGTTTTGGCCCCTTCATGACTCGTGGACTTCAACTCCCAGAATTCCTGAGCCGGCAAGGGGAAACTATGGCCCCTTCATGACTCATGGACTTCAACTCCCAGAATTCCTCAGCCAGCATGGGAGGACTATGGCCCTTTTATGACTTGGGGACTTCAACTCCCAGAAAGTCCTTGAAAACTTTCCAGACTGCAGCCTCTCAGCAAACTTCAGCAGAACTGGATAAATTTAGTTTCTCTCACTACAGGGCTTTTCAACCTTTTCACCCATTGTGCCACTTTTAGGATATGGCAACATCCAAGTACCACCAGTCGCCTAGCAAGGGGTCAAAAACTTGATGACAAAAAAAAAAGGAAAAATTGATAAAGTACAGATAGTCCTCCACTTACAACAGTTCGCTTAGTGACTGTTCGAAGTTACAAAGGCACTGAAAAAAGTGCCCCCCGAGCCACAGCCGAGCAAGACCCCTGCCTGCCCGCCCGGTGGCGCTCTTCCTCCTGTCCGAGGTTTTCACTGTTGTGAGCATTGGCAGTGGGGGGGTGGTGGTGTTTGGTTTTTATTCCCCCCCATCTGCTGGGTGGTTGCAGCAGGTTTTGGTCAGTTCACATGACCCTGGGACACTGTGACCGTCATAAATATGAATCAGTGGCCAAGCATCTGAATGTGAATCACAAGACCCTGGAGAGGCTGCAACATTCCAGCTGATCGGCGCTTCTTCTGGGCTCAGCAGAAGCGCCAGGATCAGCGCTAAGCTCCAGCTGGAACCTGGCACTGATCCTGGTGCTTCCGCTGAGCCCTGACAGCCCCGAAGAAGCGCCAATCAGCTGGAAAGTAGCACTTCCGCTGAGCCCTGCCAGCCCTGCAGCTCCAGCCGTCTCTCGCTCAGGTTTGTGCGGTGCTGCCCCCGGTTCAGCTCATTCCCCTCCCCTGCTACCCCTTTTCTAGGATGGCCGCGTACCCCCTGCCAGGTGCCAATGTACCACAGGTGGTACCCCTACCACTGGTTGAAAAGCCCTGCTCTAACTAAACCATTCAAAAACAACACCACCACCCCTTTACTCTAGTGGCAAGATGGAAACAAAGAGGCAAGTAGCTGCCAGATTTTCACGCCTGACAGAGGAGGCGTCGTAGCTGCTCCACCTTGATTTAGGGTTCCCGTACTGTGTGAAGACGCCCACCGTGGATCGCGGACCGTCTTCGGCTCACCAGCACGACGGAACTCAAAAGGGTTCTGTTGCCGAGTGAGCTTTTGTGCGTAAGGCCGTTGTTGCGTAGGTGTTGCCCCCTTTGGCGACCGTCCTCGCTGCGCATGTTAAGTGAATCCCTGCAGTTGTGAATCTGGCTCCGCCAGTGACTTGACTTGTCGGACGGTCGCAAAAGGGGGCCCGGGACGCTGCGACCGTCATAAATGTGAGTCGGTTGTCAAGCCTCTGAATGTAAATCACGTGATCGCCGGAAATGCTGGAACGGTCGTTAAGTGTAACTTTGAACGGTAAACTGAGGACTCTCCGTACAGCTCTTCACACCAGCTCGTCCCTCCAAGCTCCCCTTATTTTGGGGGTGGCGATTTCCAGATTTCCCTCCCCCCCAAAACTAACAGCTCAACACATCTGGGGGCTCCCTACCGTGACCCCAACCGCCGGCCTTACCATTGAAATCCACCGACGGGCTCTGCAAACCTGTGACGGATCAAGAACGTCGCCACGGCTTCCGCCACCTGAAAGAGAGAGATGGGGGGGGGTGGCAGAGATAAAGGAGGCTCTCCCCCTTTCCTTGGGACAGACCCTCCCCACAGACAATGTGGGGCCTCTGCATTCTGCACTTTCCTTGATCTCACCCAAAGAGACCATTCACACAGACCTGGTCCAACTTTTGCCAACTGAAACCACTGAGGTTTCAGTTGGCAAAAGTTCAGAGAACTTTTCAGAGAACATTAAGAGCATAAGAGAGTTGGAAGGGATCCCAGAGGTCTTCTAGTCCAACCCCCTGCTCAGGCAGGAAGCCCTATGCCATTCCAGATAAATGGCTGTCTAGTCCAGTGGTTCTCAACCTTTTTAATGCCGCGACCCCCAACCGGTCGTAAGTCGAGGACTACTCCACTGGTCGTAAGTCGAGGACTACTCAACGGGTGCAGCACCGTTGGCAGACTGGGACTTTTGGCGGGCTCAGCAGGGCAGAGACAGCCTGGACAATTCCTATTGGCTTTGGAAAGCCAATAGAATGAGACTCTATTCAAGAGAGTCTATTCTATTGGCTTTCAAAAGCCAATAGAATAAAAGGGAGTAGCACAGCTAAGGAAAAGGGGGGGAAAATGGCGGACTGCGTTGTTTGGCGACCCCCGTGAAATGGTCGTTCGGCCCCAAATGGGGTCCTGACCCACAGGTTGAGAACCACTGATCTAGTCTCTCCTTAAAAACATCCAGTGATGAAGTGCCCACAATTTCTGGAGGCAAGCTGTTCCACTGGTTAATTGTTCTAACTGTCAGGAAGTTTCTCCTTAGTTCCAGGTTGCTTCTCTCCTTGATGAGTTTCCATCCGCTGCTTCTTGTCCTGCCTTCAGGCGCTTTGGAGAACAGCTTGACTCCCTCTTCTTTGGGGTAGCCCCTGAGATACTGGAAGACTGCTATCATGTCCCCCCTCGTCCTTCTCTTCATTAAACTAGACATACCCAATTCCAGCAACCGTTTCTCATATGTTTTAGCCTCCAGTCCCCTAATCCTCTTTGTTGCTCTTCTCTGCACTCTTTCCAGAGTCTCAACATCTTTTTTACATCATGGTGACTAAAACAACAGCCCTCCTAATTAGGGAATTCTGGGGGATGAGGAAAACTAGCTTAGCCTGCCCCTTGAACAAACCTGACATGGTAACCTAGAATCAGAATCAACACAGGGCTGGAAGGGACCTTGGAGGTCTTCTAGTCCAGCCCCCTGCTCAAGCAGGAGATCCTATACCAATGGTTCTCAACCTGCGGGTCGGGACCCCATTTGGGGTCGAACGACCATTTCACGGGGGTCGCCAAACAACGCAGTCCGCCATTTTTTTCCCCCTTTTCCTTAGCTGTGCTCCTCCCTTTTATTCTATTGGCTTTTGAAAGCCAATAGAAGAGACTCTCTTGAATAGAGTCTAATTCTATTGGCTTTCAAAAGCCAATAGGAATTGTCCAGGCTGTCTCTGCCCTGCTGAGCCCGCCAAAAGTCCCATTCTGCAAACGGTGCTGCACCCGTTGAGTAGTCCTCGGCTTACGACCGGTTGAGTAGTCCTCGACTTACGACCGGTTGGGGGTCGCGGCATTCAAAAGGTTGAGAACCACTGTCCTATACCATCTCAGACAAGTGGCTGTCCAGTCTCTTCTTAAAAGACCTCCAGTGTTGGAGCACCCACAACTTCTGGTGGCCAGCTGTTCCACTGGTTCATTGTCCTCGGTGAAGGCAAACAACCATGCTACTCACTTTGTCCGGAGCATCCTCATGGACTGCGTGGCCACACTGGGGGAGGACCTGGATCTGGAATTTCCCTGCAGGGAAGAGAGAAGTTGTTAAGGCATCGGGCAAGAAACCGGGAAATTGTGAGTTCGAATCCTGCCTCGGGCACAGAGCCTAGCTAGATAATTTTGGGCCAGCTTCACCCGTTCAGCCCAGTAACTCTCCCAATTGAGAAAATAAGATAGGAGTCACTTTGGTAGGGAAGAGGGTTGGCCTAAAATTAAAATAATAAAATAAAATAAAGTGAACTATACAACATAAAAGAAACTAAAAAAATAATAAAAGAAAAAAGAAAAAAAGGAAAGGAAAAAAAGAAACTATAAAAGAAAAAAAAGAAACTATAAAAGGAAATAAAAAATACTGTAATAAAATAAAAAATAAAATAAAATACAGAAGAAACTAAAAAAATAATAAAATAAAAATAAAATAATGAAAGAAAATAAGAAAAAATAAATGAAAATATAAATAAAAATAAAAATACTGGTAATAAAGGAAAATAAAAAATAAAATAAAATATAGAAGAAACTAAAAAATAATAAAAGAAAAATAAAATATTGAAACAAAGAAAATAAGAAAAAAAATGAAAATATAGATGAAAATAACAATACTATAATAAATGAAAATAAAAAATAAAATAAAATATAGAAGAAACTAAAAATAATAAAAGAAAAAAAAGAAAAAGAAAATAAGAAAATGTAAATAAAAATAAAAATACTGTAATAAACGAAAATAAAAAATAAAATAAAATATAGAAGAAACTAAAAAATAATAAAAGAAAAATAAAATATTGAAACAAAGAAAATAAGAAAAAAAATGAAAATATAGATGAAAATAACAATACTGTAATAAACGAAAATAAAAAATAAAATAAAATATAGAAGAAACTAAAAAATAATAAAATAAAAATAAAATAATGAAACAAAGAAAATAAGAAACAATAAATGAAAATATAGATGAAAATAAAAATACTGGTAATAAACGAAAATAAAAAATAAAATAAATTATAGGAAGCTGAAAATACAAGACAATAAAGAAACTAAAAGAAAATGAGAAGAAAATGAAGGTATACATGAAAATAAAAATACTGTAATAAAATAAAAAATAAAAGATAGAAGAAAAATAAAAAAATAAAATAAAGTGAAAGTTAAGATATAAAATTCAATGAAACAACAACAAAGTAAAATACATACAAAATGAAATAATAAAACATAAAATAATAAAACACAAAATAAAATAATAAAATACAAAGTGAAATAAATAAAAAACTGACTTGACTGCAGGGACTGGCCCACAATTAACGAATGACTCAAAAGCATAAAGTTATTTAAAAAAAAAAAAAAAGCACACACGAGACACAGGATGGTGGGATGCCGCTAAATCTGGGTGAATTCACGAATCTTTGATTAAAAAATAAAATTGGCAGGGATGAAGTTCACACAAAGGGCAGGAAAAAATTCAAAATGGCCAAGTTAAGGAGAAGATAGGACTTTGCGTTAACGAAGAGGGTAGAGCTGTCTCTTTGGGCCACCCCGAGGATTCGGGAGGATCCCTTTGGCCTGCCAATGTGGCTATAAAAGGGCTGGTTTTTCTTTTTTTAAATTATTAAATTAAAATTATTAAAATTATCGGTGCGGTCTCACAGATACGCAAATACCAAGCACCAAAGTTCAAATGCCACGTATAACAAATACCCAAAAGAAGACTGTTATCGGTTGATAATGCAGCAAGCAACTGCACCGATGACAAAAATCAAGAATCCAGAAGCCCCTTTTCTGACTAACCAACTTTATCCAAAGCTAACACCTTTTAATAACCGTAATTAGTTGGAAAAAGGCTACCAGACTCCTGATTTGGGGCTACTACACGCTTCCACGGCTCTCTTTCAATGTTTACCCAGATTATAGTGATTAAAGTACACCCATTTGGGATAATCAGGGCTTTAAGAGGCATCTTTTATCCTTTGTGAACCCAGAGAATTCATCAGAAAATAGCCTTTTATGTTTATCGAATGAATGAAAGAATGTTTTTAAAAAGCTCGGCATCGGAGGCATCTAGTCAGCGGGGAAAAAATTGAGTTCTTTGAAATGAAGCCTTGTTAAAACCGATCCTGGATCGGAAAGCTGAGAATTTTTACCTTGCATTTGGCCAATAGTCAGATCTTTATCCAGTCTGTCAACACCTAGAAATGGATGGGAGAGGAAAGAGGGAAAGGTACCCATATGTTAATCTGAGGCTCTTGCCAAATTTTGAATTTATTCTTTACATTTCTGAATTCTCTATTTGAATCTGTCTGTCTGTCTATATCTCCTATCTCTGTCTCCTATCTCTTATCTCTCTATCTCTCTCTCCCTATCCATCCGTATCATCCATCTTTCTCCACTCAATATCCATAAATGCAGGGGTCTTCCAACTTGGCCCTTTGATGACTTGTGGACTTCAACGCCCAGAATTCCTCAGCCAATATGCCTGGCTGAGGAATTCTGGGAGTTGAAGTCCAAGTGTTTTCAAACTTGGCCCTTTGATGACTTGTGGATGTGTGCCTGGCTGAGGAATTCTGGGAGTTGAAGTCCACAAGTCATTAAAGGGCCAAGTTTGAAGACCCCTGCATTAATCCATCTTTCTTTTCTTTCTTTCTTTCTTTCTATTTCTTTCTTTCTTTCTTTCTCTTTTTTTCTTTCTTTCTTTCCTTCCTTCCTTCCTTCCTTCCTTCCTTCCTTCCTTCCTTCCTTCCTTCCTTCCTTCCTTCCTTCCTTTCTTTCTTTCTTTCTTTCTTTCTTTCTTTCTTTCTTTCTTTCTTCTTTCTCTTCCTTTCTATCTTTCTTCCCTCTTTCTCTCTCTCTTTCTAACCTGTACATACTCATGGACAAGCCCATCTGCAAAACACAATGAAAAAAAATCTGTGCTAGGAAGATGTGTTGGACCCGTTCGCCCCTTGGCATCGTTTTGTCAAAACAATAAAAGATGGGATTTAAATAACTGCATCAACAAAGCATCGTCAGGGCAGGCAACCGTCTTGAGCCTCTCCCATCCAGCTTGCAGAGTGATGGGATGGATTTCGGGAAGGAGGAAGGAAAGAAAAGAAGGGGGGGAGGGCAGCCCCACTTTCCTACCTGCTAAAAGCAGCAGTTTGGGAACAGGGCAATTGAGGAATAGGTTTGACAGGCCCCTGAACCAGCCGTCCCAGTATCTCTCCGTTTTGGACAGTTCGATCCGCCAAGTGTAGGCAGGTTCTTTTTTAATCTGGAGAGTTAGGAGAAAAAAAGGGGAAAATATTCAACCAACCCGGAGAAGCCTCCTCGTCACGGTGCCGACAGACGAAATTGGGAGGGGGGGGAAAACGGGGACCGAAAAACGAAAAACGTTACCCACTTCCACGTTGTCATTTTTCTTCTTGTTGTTCAGGGATTCTCCGTTTTCACCCTCCTCTTCCTTCTCCTCCTCCTCCTCCTCTTCTATAATTCCTTCCACAACGGCTTTGGCGTCCCCGGGACTCGGGGCTTCTTCGCACCTGAAACAAAGAAATGAAGTTTAATTCAGACGTCGACACTGCCAAGCACAGAAAAATGAGAAAAACCCTGGAAAGTGCTCTTCAACATCTTCATCAACGATCTGGACGAGGGGATAGATGGGGAACTCGTCAAATTTGCGGACGACACCAAGCTGGCAGGAATAGCCAACGCTCCAGAAGACAGGCTTAGGATACAGGAGGACCTGGACAGACTTGAACACTGGGCGCTCTCTAACAAAATGAAATTTAGCGGTGAAAAAAGGAAGGTTCTACATTTAGGCAAGAAAAACCAAATGTACAGGTATAGTATAGGGGGTACCTTCCTCAATAGTTGTAACTGTGAGAGGGACCTCGGAGTCCTAGTGGACAATCACCTAAATATGAGCCAGCCGTGTGCTGCAGCTGCCAAAAAGGCCAACACAGTGCTAGGCTGCATTAACAGAGGGATAGAATCAAGATCACGTGAAGGGTTAATACCACTTTACAAAGCCTTGGTAAGGCCACATCTGGAATACTGCATAGAGTTTCGATCACCACAATGTGAAAAAGAGGTTGAGACTCTGGAAAGAGTACAGAGAAGAGCAACCAAGATGATCAGGGGACTGGAGGCTGAAACATACAAGGAACGGTTGCTGGAATTGGGTAGGTCTAGTTTAATGAAGAGAAGGACGAGGGGGGACATGATAGCAGTGTTCCAATATCTCAGGGGCTGCCCCAAAGAAGAGGGAGTCAAGCTTTTCTCCAAAGCACCTGAAGCAGGACAAGAAACAATGGATGGGAACTCATCAAGGAGAGAAGCAACCTAGAACTAAGGAGAAACTTCCTGACAGTGAGGACAATTAACCAGTGGAACCACCTGCCTCCAGAAGCGGCGAATGCTTAAAAACACTGGAAGTTTTAAAGAAGAGACTGGATATCTGTTTGTCTGACATGGTATAGGGTTTCCTGCCTGAGCAGGGGGTTGGACTTGATGACCACCAAGGTCCCTTCCAACTTTATTATTATTATTATTATGGATCATCGCACAGTGAGCCAGATGTTCAGACTGGATTTGGCATTTTGTCTACCTATCGAGTCCTTACCCAGGACCTGGGATAGGCAGATGTGGATGTTTGATGGTATTACAGATATCGTCGCAGGATGGAAGCAGTTCCTATTATTATTATTATTATTATTATTATTATTATTGCCAAAGCAATTCTCCCGGCCGACTTAAGCCTAGCAGAGTTAGGAATGTTTCCTGTAATGGACTAGCCCCTTTCTCCGTGCTTCCAGAGTCCCATCCCAGAAAGTCCCGTTGCCTCCTGAAAAAGCACCTTTGGGACAACTAGGACCTGGATGACCGGACATTTGGCCATGCTCTTTGGGATGGACCCCCTTCGAAGGGTGTGGGAGCAGGAACAGATTTCCAGAAAACGTTGCAGACCACAGGAACCACTTGTGCTTTCGTTGGAGAGGCAGACAACACAGACTCGTCCCCAACCGCCTGTGTGCCTGTCTTCAAGGGACGCAGGGTGGAAAACATACTGCAGCCAAGAAGGCTCCAGATCCGTTTGCACCACTCAGGTGACCCGGAGCACACAGGTGAGCTTCCAGGTGGCCTCAAGGACTCTCTAAAACAGGGGTCTTTGAACTTGGCCCTTTGATGACTTGTGGACTTCAACTCCCAGAATTCCTCAGAGGTCCACAAGTCATCAAGGGGCCATAGTTCCCCCATGCTGGATCAGGAATTCTGGGGATTGAAGTCCACAAGTCATGAAGAGGCCATAGTTCCCCCATGCTGGCTGAGGAATTCTGGGAGTTGAAGTCTGCAAGTCATGAAGGGGGCCATAGTTCCCCCATCCTGGCTCAGGAATTCTGGGACTTGAAGTCCACAAGTCATGAAGGGGCCATAGTTCCCCCATGCTGGCTCAGGAATTCTGGGAGTTGAAGTCCACAAGTCATGAAGGGGCCATAGTTCCCCCATGCTGGCTGAGGAATTCTGGGAGTTGAAGTCCACAAGTCATGAAGGGGCCATAGTTCCCCCATGCTGGCTGAGGAATTCTGGGAGTTGAAGTCCCCAAGTCATGAAGGGGCCATAGTTTCTCCCCCATGCTGGCTGAGGAATTATGGGAGTTGAAGTCCACGAGTCATGAAGGGGCCATAGTTCCCCCATGCTGGCTGAGGAATTCTGGGAGTTGAAGTCCCTGAGTTATGAAGGGGCCAAAGTTCCCCTATGCTGGCTAAGGAATTCTGGGAGTTGAAGTCGACGGGTCATGAAGGGGCCATAGTTCCCCCATGCTGGCTCAGGAATTCTGGGAGTTGAAGTCCACAAGTCATGAAGGGGCCATAGTTCCCCCATGCTGGCTCAGGAATTCTGGGAGTTGAAGTCCACGAGTCATGAAGAGCCAAGTTCGAAGAGCCCTGCTCTATAAGAAGGCAAATAACTGGCTGTCTGCAAGGAGTATAAATCCTTCCATTCCTCACTGTCCAGTCACAGCTGCAGAAGCGAAAGGTCTTCGAAGAAAAACAAGGAAGTCGTTTTCTCCTCTACTCCACAAACCCCACTCCCGTCTAGCACTGATGATGTTACCTAGCTGGGTCATGAGACGTCTGCAAGAAAACCACCCAGCTCGGAAGTGTAGAAGGCTTCAGGGACTTACTATCACACGTGGTGGGAATGCTCAAAGGCGCAAAATTTTTGGATTCAGATAAAAAATTGGCTGGAAGAAATATTATCAAAAAATTGATTTAAAACCAGAAATCTTCTCATTAGGGATTATTAATGATAAACTCAGCAAAGCCTCTTTTTACTTACTATTGCATATTTTAACCGCAGCAAGATTGGCATACGCCCAAAAATGGAAAGGAAAACACCCCCCTCACTGAGGAAGAAATAATAAATAAAATTTTATCCTGAGCCGAAATGGACAGGTTAACTCTAGAGATGAAAAATAAAACTGAAACAGAGTATTATGAAATTTGGAAAAATGTGTACGATTGGTTAGAGATAAGGAGGATCACCAAGACGATTATCAATTGACTAGTTGATATTATAAGGACTTCTTATGAGTACCTATATTAGGACACCACTGAATGATATGTAAATACAACGCTGATGATTGAAAGATGGTTTATCAAAACATTTACAGATGTTATACGCACAGTTTGTTATACTCTGTCCTGTTATAGCAGCGGTTCTCAACCTGTGGGTCGGGACCCCATTTGGGGTCAAACGGCCATTTCACGGCGGTCGCCAAACAACGCAGTCCGCCATTTTTTCCCCCCTTTTCCTTAGCTGTGCTACTCCCTTTTCTTCTATTGGCTTTTGGAAGCCAATAGAATAGACTCTCTTGAATAGAGTCTCATTCTATTGGCTTTCAAAAGCCAATAGGAATCGTCCAGGCTGTCTCTGCCCTGCTGAGCCCGCCAAAAGTCCCATTCTGCAAACGGTGCTGCACCAGTTGAGTAGTCCTCGACTTACGACCGGTTGAGTAGTCCTCGACTTACGACCGGTTGGGGGTCGCGGCATTCAAAAGGTTGAGAACCACTGTGTTATAGAATGTATTTTAAGTTTCTGTTTTTCTTTCCGTAACATAAGGTAACACTAATAGCACTGTTGAAGCCAGGGAAGTTGAATCATGTCCATTTTTGTTTTTAAAATGTCAATTTAATAAAATTTGTAAAAAAAAAGAAAGCCACCCAGCTCAGAGAGCACTAAGGACCCCGCAGTCCTCCTCCCCCTCTTCCTCCTCGCAAACCCCATTCCCTTCTAGCAGTGATGATAGTACCTAGTTGGGTAATGAAACATCTGCAAGCAAACAATGAGCACAGAGACCAGCCGCAGCTCCACACACACACACACACACAGAATTCCCTAGCTGGTTGAAGTTTACAATTTTAAAGCATTTCCAGTTTTTGAAAAGCAAGGAAGAGGTTTCGCAAAAGGGCACAGCTGAAAGGGCTTCCAAGCACATAGGAAGGCATGGAAGGAAGTTTATAGAGTTGACGTACTGTTTGACCTGGCCGAGCATGGATACTCTGGCTGATTCGGGATTTCTGATCTGCCCGCTCTTCACACTAAGAGGAAAAAAAAAAAGGGAAAAAAGACCAGCCATCACCAACACGGAATTCATAAGTGGTGTTTTAACTTTCCTTTATTTTTTTTTATTTTTTTTTAGCAAAGACGGTTTATCTTGAATTTTTTTAAGTCCCACCTGTCCCCTCTCAAAGGAAGGCAGAGTAGCTAATATGGAACTCCGTGCTCCAGTTTTATTTTTATTATTATTACTTTGGCTTGTCACACAGTTGGCCAGATGTTCAGACTGGATCTGGCATTTTTTTCACCCACCTATTAAGTCCTTCTCAAGGACCTGGGGGAGGCAGATGTGGTTTGATGGTGTTAAAGGTCTCGTCGCAGGATGTCAGCTGATTTGAGTCAAGCTGCCTTTTGCAATTGACTAATGGGGATTTTGTCAATCCCAACCCAACCCAACCCAACTCAACCTAATCCAACCCAACCCAACCCAATGCAATCTAATCCAACCCAATCCAGTCCAACCCAACTCAACCCAACCTAATCCAACCCAACCTTACCCAACCCAACTCAACCCAACCCAATCCAACTCAACCTAATCCAACTCAACCCAACCTAATCCAACCCACTTACCCAACCCAACTCAACCCAACCCAATCTAATCCACCCAACCCAGTCCAATCCAACTCAGCCCAACCTAATCCAACCCAACCTACCCAACCAACTCAATCCAACCCAACCCAACCCAATCCAACTCAACCTAATCCAACTCAACCCAACCCAAATCTAATCCAACCCAACCCAACCCAGTCCAATCCAACTCAACCCAACCTAATCCAACCCAACCTTACC
Source organism: Crotalus helleri (assembly GCA_024509115.1). Classification (NCBI taxonomy): domain Eukaryota; kingdom Metazoa; phylum Chordata; class Lepidosauria; order Squamata; family Viperidae; genus Crotalus; species Crotalus helleri. Next base: position 109,998,147 of record JAKSXO010000004.1, on the reverse strand, counting down.
CAACCCAACTCAACCCAACCCAATCTAATCTAACCTAATGGTTCAACCATCATGGTTCATGCATTACCTCCATTCGATGGCGTTTTCCAGAGATTTGAACGTCTTCGGGCGACTCCGGAGGAAGTTCTGCATGCTGTTGAGGGCATCCATAGCTGTCCCTGCACCAATGACAGAGGGGCGTCTGGTATTAAACAAACTGACAGGTATCATGCCTGCTGCAAGATTAGGAGAGTTGGTCTAGAGCAGGGGTCTTCCAACTTGGCCCTTTGATGACTTGTGGACTTCAACTCGCAGAATTCCTCAGCCAGGCACGCGTGCCTGGCTGAGGAATTCTGGGAGTTGAAGTCCACAAGTCATCATGGCCGAAGTTGAAGACCCCTGCTCTGGAAAGGAATATGGTGGCAACTTACCTTCCACAACGTCAATCATACAGAGGCCCAACAAGCTTGGCACCAGATTGGCCGCGGCTGTGTGGACAGCGATGGCCCCTCCCATGCTGTGCCCAATCAGCATAATGGGAGGGTAGAGATCACCATACATGACTTCCACCACGTTGCCAACGTCTCTAGAAAAAACATAAGAACGGGAGAACGTAAGCTGTGTCCTGCTGGATGGGACCCCAGACCCATCTTGTTCGCTCTCCCAACTGCCCAAGGAAGCCCACTGGTCTCCTAGCACAGGAGTATCCAAACTTAATGACTGTTAAGGACTCGTGGACCATCTCCCAGAATTCCCCAGCCACCAGGGATCTGCAAACTTGGCAACTTTAAGACTCGTGGACTTCAACTCCCAGAATTCCCCAGCCACCAGGGATCACCAAACTCGGTAACTTTAAGACTCAGGGACTTCAACTCCCAGAATTCCCCAGCCACCAGGGATCTCCAAACACTGCAACTTTAAGACTCGTGGACTTCAACTCCCAGAATTCCCTAGCCACCAGGGATCTGCAAACTTGGCAACTTTTAAGACTTGGGGACTTCAACTCCCAGAATTCCTCAGCAACCTTAAAACACCCCCCCCAAATTATGGAGCCACATACCTTGGACATTGTTTCTGCAGACAGGTCTTCAGGATTACGCACTTTTGTCTCCCCTGCAACAACAAAAGCAGCTCAAATGAAAAGAAGCATTAACCGGAATTAAAACATTTATGTCCTTATCGACCAACCATATTGGATTGCATCTGAATTAAATCAGACAAGGGGCAAAAGGTGTTGACCGTTCTATTTCTGTTTGCACGTCTCTGTGTTTTGCGATTTTTTTTTCCTCCAGTTCTTTCTCTTGTCTTTGGCGGTCTCCAGCTACCGCCACGTCCACCGTTCAGACTTTTGTGTCTTCCAGTTGTTAAGTCTGGGGTGTGATATGGCAGGCGCCTGTCTGTTTGAATTCTGAAATCGCCCAGACTCCTGGGATACGACGTGGGTGGCAAATACATTTTATAAATAGATAAGCAAGCATTTGGTTTCTTCGTTTTTGAGGATTTTCTCTATTTTATGGCCGTACAAATTCTTCATTATTATATTATATTATTTATTATATTATAATTTATATTATATTATAATTATTATATTATATATTATATTATGTTATATATTATTGTATTATATTACATTATATTATATTTATAATCATTATATTATATTTTTAATTATTATATTATATTGTATATTATTATATATTATGTTTATAATTATTATACTATATTATATATTATATATTATATATTATATTTATAATTATATTATATTATATTATATTAATAATTATTATATTATATATTATTATATTTATAATTATTATATAGTATTATATATTACTATATATTATTACATTATATTATATTATATTACATTATGTTATTATGTTATATTATATTATATTATTATCATATTATATTATTATCATATTATATTATTATAATATAATATTATTATCCAGTTGCAATGTATGGCTGTGAAAGTTGGACCATAAGAAAGGCTGAGCGCAAAAGAATTGAGGCCTTTGAACTATGGTGCTGAGAAGACTCCTGCAAGTCCCTTGGACTGCAAGGCGTTCAAACCGGTCAGTCCTAGAAGAGATCAACCCCAACTGCTCTTTAGAAGGCCAGATCCTGAAGTTGAAACTCAAGTACTTTGGTCACCTAATGAGAAGGAAGGATTCACTGGAGAAGAGCCTAATGTTGGGAAAGATTGAGGGCAATAGAAGAAGGGGACGACAGAGAATGAGATGGCTGGATGGAGTCACTGAAGCAGTAGGTGTGAATTTAAATGGACTCCAGAAGATGGTAGAGGACAGGAAGACCTGGAGGAACATTGTCCATGGGGTCGCGACGGGTCGGACACGACTTCGCAATTAACAACAACAATATTATTATATTATAATGGTGGGGGCCTCTGCCTTACCGTGTCCTCTTAGATCCAAAGCAACGATTCTGCACTGGATACGGCTGACAATGGCAGCCTGCAGAAGAGATTAAAAAAAAAGGACACAAGAGTTATAAAATCAGAGGGATAGAGGTAGTTAAGTAGTTAAGTAGTTAAGGTCCCACCCTTGTAGACAGGATGAGACCCCAAGAATGATCCAGCCCAGCATTTCTCAACCTAGGCAGCGTGAAGACGTGTGGACTTCAACTCCCAGAATTCCCCAGCCGGCGAAGCATCCAACTGACTCCTAAATAAATACGCGAGTCAGGGCCAAGCCTCCCAATTTTGATCACGACCCCGGGGAGGCTGCAACGGTGGTGTGAAAAATGCTCGTAAGTCACTATTTTTTCAGCATCAGAATCGAGGGGAAGGGACCTTGGAGGTCTGCTAGTCCAGCCCCTGCTCAAGCAGGACAGCCTTACAGGGTTGGAAGGGATTTTAGAGGTCTTCTAGTCCAGCCCCTGCTCAAGCAGGAGATGACGCACCCAGTGATGAAGCATCCATAACATCTGAATGAAAGCTGTTCAGTGCTGTTGTAACTTTGAATGGTCACTAAATGAAATGTGGTAAGTCGAGGACTACCGATAGATACAGATGATAGATATTAGATAGATGATATAGATAGAAATTAGATAGACAGATGATATAGATAGATAGATGACAGATAGATATTAAATAGATGATAAAGATGGAAATGAGATAGACAGATGATAGATATTAGATACAGATGACAGATATAGATCTTAGATAGACAGATGATAGATAATTAGATAGATAGATAAATTAGATACAATGATATAGATAGATATTAGATAGACAGATATAAATTAGATACAGATAATAGATATATAGATAGATGGATGGATGGATGGATGGATGGATGGATGGACGGATGACCTTTCTTGTCATTTTTTTACTGTGGGTCCAATGGCACACATTGAAAATGAAATCTGGTTGCTTGCTCTCAAAGTATACACATACATAACACACATTTAAACATACTATATACAACATACGTATAGACCTACACCCTTACATA